>JALLAZ010000194.1:0-23825 GCA_036939755.1 Stephanodiscus triporus
CCTACCGATAGGTAGTTACAGTACAGTCGCTGGCCTGGTATGCAGATATGGGTGGGGAAGCCCTCTACCATGGACATGCCGCCCCGCGGCCCCAATACTAGCCGGCATTCACCAGTAAACCACCGCAAACACCAAACACTTTTCTGCGACCGCGCTTTCACCCATTCCGTGGAAACATTGATGTACGTCAGTCATATACTCAACAACGCCGTCCTCGGCGTCATCGGCTTTATCCTAAGTGCCTATTCCGTTTACGTGGAGCACAAGGTCGAGCACAAGGACGACAGTCCCGACGGGGATGAATTCAAGGCTCTCTGCGATATCGAATCGATTGGTGCGAGCTGCAGGTACGAAATATTAACGATGGTTGTTTGGATTGAATGATCGTCGCTTGTATAAAATACTTTTGGGGCTATGATGCTTATACGAATCAGCTACACGGATATACGGGCCTAGTCTCCCGTGCTATTCACTTAGCGTGTGAAGATACATTTACTTCCACTCTCTCGCTTAATGCAGAGGGGCTGAGCTCCCACCTTTTTTACTGCGATTGTGTATGCATTGTTGACACCGTAAGCGATGATCATATTTTGAGCAGTACAAATCTTGTCTCAGGATATAATGAGCCCTTACGGCTTTTGTTAGTTGCCGGGATTAAATTTTGTCAAATGTATTCGATCCACTTCAAAAGTTAACATGACACCATCCCCAACCCTTTTACAATCCCTCCTTAAACAAAAAGTGCCGTCTTTTCCCTTCCGGAGGGTAAAATGCTTTCTTTTTTCGGATTGATTCCAAAAGGCCACGCCCTCGACATTCCAAATGGCGTCCTCGGAATGCTCTTCTATTTTTTCACTATCATCAGATATTTTGTCAAGAGAAAAACACAACAAAGTTGGGGGGGGATCTTTATTGTATTATTTGGCAATTCAATCTTTCTGGTCATCTCTTCCTTGGCCCTTGCATCGAGCGTATTCCTGGGAAGGAAATTGTACATAATTCGAGAGTTTTGCGTTGTTTGCGTCAGTACTCACATTATAAATACGACAGTGTGGATCAGAGCGATTATGGAGAAATTTGACAGTCGTAGTTCGAAAAAGAAAAATAATTAATGATGGAAGAAGAACCTACCAGGGACGCGAGAAAGTTCCCTATCGAGGTAGTAATGATCCCTGATTAATTAACAGCATTATTCTGTTACCATCTTCTCCTTGAAGGCTCACTCTTCCAGTCTTCCTGATTTTTTTCTCCTTTCGTGATTGTTTGACCGTTCTACGATTCCTTCCTGCATAATCTGATCTGCCGCGTTTCCCCCGCTTGTTTTGCATGTAGTGAATATTTTCGTCCGATTGATTTTCACTTTGCCGGTTGTTCAATTTTCGCCGAAGACTGTAAAACTGTTCTACGATATTTTTTTGCGTCATCAGATGTCTTTTGCGTGCTAGTAATACTTGAGCTCTTCGTCGGAGTCCGACCGGGCGACAAGCCTCCCACTACAGCATCGTCTGTTGTTGGTTGGGATTGTGGCGAAGTAGCGGAAAGGCTCATCCGCGCTAGTTGCTCATCTAGTTCTAATTCGTTTTCATCACCCGATTCTTCTGACTCTTTAAAACTGTTACTTATGCCATTCAACTCTATGCCGCTATTTCTATGACCACTCAACGCCATTTCGGTCTTACGTAACATTTCCGTCTGACGACGCAGCGCTTCTTTAGATCTGGCTTTCGCCAAAATTTCCTTCCTCTTTCTGTTCAGCCGTTCTTTGCTCTCATCCATTAGCTCTTTGCCTATGGGGGAGAATGATTTTTCTATGGATTGAACTATCGGTTTGCAATGGTACCGCCAGTACGCTTGTTTGAATGCCTAGCACGACGGAGGAACAATCAACAATGGACATGAGAAATGAAATCACTAAGAACAAAGAAAGAAAAATGAACACGGTGAGATACATGCCTTAGAACGAGTCGTGACCTCGGGTGGAGGTGTTAAGACTTTGGGGTCACATTGTTCGCGTTTCGTCAAATAAATATCGTTTTCGGTAATATGCAGACCTGACTTTCGTCCCTCCCTTGACTTCAGGTAACGCATCCGTGCCGCATACATTAGACCTCGTGACTTGGGATCTTGATTCGTAGCCATGTTTATTTCTTGCTTTCTACGCTCTACGCCAACGCCTTCCTCTTCTTACGATCGGTCTCACACTCATCCGCATTCCTCTTGCAGTGGTTTGGTGGGACGATCTGGGTACGATAAATACTTGAACTTGAGGGCCATTTTCAAAGAAAGGCCCCAACCCCCACCGGCGCGAAAACCTTACTCGAAAACTCCGGCGAAACTTCTTCGTAAAATTTTCGTCGCAGGAAGCCTTATCGTAAATAAAACCCCGACTCCGCCACACCCGGTAGCGTTCGAAGATAAAGCCCATCCCCGCCCATCTCCCACGCACGCGTGAGGAAGAGCGGCGTCCACCATAATTTCGATTCGCTTTCCAAATCAAAAACCCGCGATTTTCGTCTCCGGCAGGGTCGTCATTCCCGATCGCTCAAGGGGGGGGGGGGAGGGCAAGTATTTTATTCTATACGTCATCGTTTCCCATCCTCCGGTTGAAGGGGTGCGCACGACGATGCCGAGATCGTGCACCCTCGCTCGTGATGCGCGCATTCGCGAAACGTCGCGAAGTAGGCGTTGGCGCAAACCTCGCACTGGAATACGTATTCGTCCTTCTGCCTCATCGGATTATCATCATCGTCGTCGTCGTCGTCGTCGTCGTTGTCATTCGCCGCAATCGTCGCATCGGATGATGGAGGCATGCCATGACGAACCTCGATCGGCCGCACTCGACGATCGGCGGGATGGTGACGATGAGCGGCGGGGGCGGCGGGGGCGGCGCGGCCGTCGGCGAAGTTCCTCGGTGGTGAGAATGCATCCTCCTCCCGCGCAGTAGCGCCTACGTCGTCGCGATGGTATCGGTAGGACATGTCGATCCGATCATCCTCGCGAGGGGGGTCGTGCCGACGATGAAGGCGATGATGGCCGTCGCGGCGATCGACCGCGGCCGCAGCGTAGTATGCCGGCGGCGTCGTCTCCTGTCCGTCATCGGGACGGGGAGGGACGAACGCCGAATACGACGGCGACGATAATCCCCGGCCACTTCGCTCGTCATCACGGTGAGGGAGGTGGCGGTAGTAATCCCCTCCGTAGTAATCGACGAAAGCGGGAGGAGGAGGAGGAGGAGGAGGAGGAGGAGGAGGAGGAGGGGGATGGCCGAAAGCGCACGCGACGGGGGGATGACGATGACCGCCGCGTCGAATGATGCCGGGGTGCCGCGCCCGCGGATGATGGGCGATCTGCCGACCGCGCTGCCCTTCCCCCCCCCCCCCCCCTCCTCCTACGTCGGAGCGCTCGTACGGACGATGGCTCGATATGATGTCGTCCCCCCTCCACTCGTCGTCGGCGTCGCGAGGAGTCGGGGCGGCGCACGACGACGACGACGAACGACCTCCCCGTCCCGCAGTAGCAGTGGTAGCGGTAGTAGCAGTCGATGTCGTCGTCCTACCACCATCGTCGCGTCGTCGTTTTTTTTCCGACGATGGCGGTCGAGGGAGGGACGACGACATCTCGTCCAACTCTCGCATGTAGCGCAACCTTTCCTCATCGGCCTCGGCGCGATACGGTTCCCTGCCTTCCTCGCTCAGCGCGTTCCACGCCTCGCTTATTCGTTTGCCGAGTTCCGAGAATCCGATTGCCCCTGTGTGGTCGGTCGGTTGGGGGAAGAGGGGGGGATGAGGAGAAGAAGAAGAAGAAGAAGAAGAAGAAGAAGAAGTCCCAACGACACGCCGTGTGTATATATATTATTCGGCACGCCCTTCCGTTTTCGTCTCTTTTCATCTTCAGAAAAGACCGGACCCGCGTCGTCAATCGTCGGGGGGTCGGCTTCCTTCCACGAAAGAAAAAAACGAAAAACAAGGGGCAACAAACGAACGAAAAAAACCCACCGTAGGTCTTCCTGTGCGCCCTCTTCCCCCCCCTCGTAGTCGTCGTGGTCGTGGTCGTCGGGGCGGTCCCGTCCGTCCCCGCGCCTCCTCCGCCGCCGTCGCTCGTCGTCGATCCGCCAACGACCCCGCCTCCACCACCGCCACCACCTCCTCCTCCTCCCTCCTTGTCGTGGTCGTGGTCGTCGTCCCTTCCCGGCGCTACCGCCGCGGATCCCGCCGCCTCCGCCAACGACGACGACAACGACGACAACGACGACGACGCGTCGCGAAGGATGCGCTCCCTCTCCCGTCGGAAGAAGATGTTGTACGCGCTCAGGGCCCGCCTCGGCCTGTTCGCGTTACGTATCGTGTACGACCTCTTCTTCTTCCCCTTCGTTGACGTCGTCGTCGAAGTCGCTGTCGTCTTCGTGGCTTTCGTCGTCGTCGTCGTCGTCGTCGTTGTCGTCGTCTCGTCTTTTTGTCGCCCGACGTCGGAGACGACGAGAGGGGGTGCGGCGGAGGAGGAGGAGGAGGAGGAGGAGCGGGCGTTATCATCGTCGTCGTCGTCGTCGTCGTCGTCGTCGTCGTCGGCCGCCCCCCCTCGCGATTCGTCTTCGTCCGCGACGACGACGACGAAGGCGGCAGAGGCGGCGGCGGGTCCGCCGATCATGGTTTTTCGGGGGACGTTGCGAGCTTTTTTTCGCCAGAGAGGAATTATTATTGTAGAGTTGATCGTACACTAATTATTACGAGAATACTCCTTTTCTCCCCACAACGAAGGAGTCATGCATGGCCTGCACACAAAAAAAATGACGACCGGCGCACACAACATGAGATGCATGCGAGGGAAGAATAAAAGCAATCCACCAACCGTTTGTTTTTGACACACATCTAGTGATCCCTGCCCTGATCGGGGGGTGAAAAAGGGCGAGAGTAGAGTTGTTATAACCCATCTCCAATAAATAAGTAGGCGGGCAAGCGCAGGACCGAACCAAAGAACAAAAACAATATATATAAATAAATTTTCGTCATCAAATAAATAATATGGCCGCGAAGGATTCCGCGGCTCGAGAAGGGGGGCCGCCGTCGTCGTCCCCTCCTCCTTCTTCCCCCGACAAGGACTTTCATTCGATATTGGCCAAATTCGGAGGCGGACGAAGGAAGAGCGCCGGTCGCGGCGGCGGTGCCCCCCGTAATACGACCACGACTACGACTACGAAGAGCGCTGCTCCTCCCGCGTCGTCGTCGTCGTCGTCGTCGTCGTCCGGAGCCTTCCGGGTGGATCGTACAACAACAACAACAACAACATCGTCGTCGTCGCGGATGATAACGAGCGACGATATCGGGCACGACGATGACGCATCGCGGCGTACGCGGCGCGCTTCTTCTTCCGCGTCCGTCGATGGCGCGAAGTCGGCAGCCGGAGGAGGAGGAGTCGATCCGAGTCCAGAGAATGACGACGACGACTACGCGCCGGCGGCGGCAAAGGTGGACGAAAGAAATGGGACCGTCGTCCCGAGGACGTCGAGCGGCCCTTCCGCCGCGAAAATGATGACATCGATCCCCTCGTTCCGCGGCGTCGTCGGAACGACGAAGCCGCCCAAATCTTCGCCTCGGCAGAAGCAGCAGCGGGGGCGGCAGCCGCCGCCGCCGCCGCCGTCGAACGAATCGAAGGCCGGCCCCGCGGAAGACGGAGGAGCCGTCGAGACCCTCGTCGTGCCCGAACGACCTCCTCCCCCGAACAACGACGACGACGACGACGACGACGACGAATTACCAAGGAATACGTCGTCGCGGCCACCTCCCCCCCCCCCCCCCCCCCCCCCCCGCGCCGCGAGGACGACACGAAGCGCGCCCGGTACTCCAGGCTGCTCCCGCCCCCCGCGACCTCCGATTCGTACACCGAGTCGTACCCCGCCCTCCCGCCGCCGAAGAGGTCGTAGCCGCACGGCGCCTCCACGCCGACCGTCCTCGACGACGCCCCCCACGTTCCCAGGAACGACGCGGGGTAGTAAACGTCCGGCGCCTCCATCCCGTACGCGGGCGGGCCCTCCTCCCCCCCACCCCCGAGATATCGCGCCTCGAGGAGCGACGGACGGTGCCGGCCGACGACCTCGGACGACGACGACGCCGAGCAGCGGTCCGGCTGGAGGGGGAGGAGGGCCGCCGCCGTCGTCGTCGCGGCGATCGGCGTCGCGGCCGCGCCGGCGACGATGCGCGACAGGGCGGTCCGCCGGCCGCCGTCGCGGTCGCGGCGGTCGCAGTCGCGACTCCGTCGGACGCGCGCGCGGTCGTCGCGGGGGCCGGGGGACGACGGCCCTAGGCGGGGGGGGGAGGAGGCGTCGCCGGGGTGGCGGTAGCCGGATGCGGTCGTAGTCAGCAGCAGCAGAAGCGCCGACGGTAGGAGGAGGACCACCGCGCGGCGGGATGACATCGCGGTGATATTTCGACCGCGCGTAAGTCGGAGGGGATTCGGGGAGGGATGCGGGGGGGGCCGCGTGGAGGAGGCAGCGTCCGGTCGGGGGGATGGACGAGACCAGTTGTTGTTTTTGCCGCGATATCGTGTACGATAAGTACCCTACTCTAAAAGTATGCTATAAGTATGTATCGTAGTACTCTACCTCTAAGTGAAAGTCGTAGGAAAATCGAGAAGCACACTTCGTATCCTCCACTTACTGCCATTCGCCAATTGTCTCCTTTTCTACGTAGGACCTCAATAATTATGCTACTCTTTTCTCATCTTTGAATGAAAAACGGAGAGTTGAGTGCCAGGCCTCTTACCTATCGTACTCTAGGTTGCGTCACGTTGAGTATGGTAACCTCCGACCCCACAACCAAAAAATAATAGACCAGACCCCATTCGAGACCATGGACTCCATCGGCAAGGGACACGCGGCCACGTGGGCGTCGAGCGATTGGCGCGCCGAGGCTCGAATGAGCAGACTTCAACGACAGCCGCATTCGCAGCAGCAGCAGCCAGGGCAATGTCGTCCGTTATCTCGATCGCATTCGCGCGCATCGCCAAACAATAATGAAAGCAGGTCGATGCGAGTGCTGCTGCTCATCGTCATTTGTGGCAGCAGGCTGATGAAATATGCTCATGCCTCCTCCTCATCGGTATCTTCGTCCCTCCGTCATCAGATGACACAACAAACACGTCGCACAAGTCGTGATTTGAAACGGTTGCGCATCGCCTCGACCTCAAATGATAAGAATGAGAAGAGGATGCTTCAAACGTTTAACTTTTACGTCTCGTTTAATGAAGACGAGACGATGACTACTACAGGTACCGATGAGAATGAGTTAGATCAACGTACTACAATGTCTCTTCTACTACCGTCGAGTACACACCAAGAAACGTCAAACCCAACCGAATCGCCGACCAGTTTGGAGCCAACCTTAAGTCCATCGTACAATCCCTCTACCAGTGAGCCAACAAATAGCCCATCATCCAGTTCACCGACCATGCCACCATCAGCACGACCAACTACGAAGAAACCAACCGAATCGCCGACCAGTTTGGAGCCAACCTTGAGTCCATCGTACAACCCCTCTACAAGTGAGCCAACAAATAGCCCATCATCCAGTTCACCGACTATGCCACCATCGGCACGACCAACTATGAAGAAACCAACCGAATCGCCGACCAGTTTGGAGTCAACCTTAAGTCCATCGTACAATCCCTCAACAAGCGAGCCAACAAATAGCCCATCATCCAAACCACCGACCATGCCACCATCTGACTTGCAAAGTCTGTCAGGCAAGCCATCATCGATGCTGATGAAATCTTCGTCGATACCAACATCAATCTTCGAATTAAGCATCTGCCCACCAGCTTATGATCAATCGTCTGCATCCTCATATTTTTCGGGCAGTACAGTGGAGATGAGTGGATTCATTTATAGATGCAATCCTTTCCCTTATGAAGTATACTGCACTATGCCCAATTACCAACCACAGTCAGAAAATAAGTTATGGGTTGATACATGGGCCGAAGTTGCTCCGTGCAAAATTGACGAATCTAAGAGTGAAAGTATGGGAGGCGCCAATTATTCTCCGACTATGAAAATCCCAACTTATTCTCCTACTACGAGTGTCAGAATTAATGCCACCTCCACTCCATCGTATTCTCCCATCGCTCCGACTTATTCTCCCACTCAAAAATCCACCATGAACTTTTCAACTATCTCGCTGACGCCAAAGCAACCCATGAATGCTAGCATGAAAACCCCAACTTATTCGCCCACCACGAGTACAACCGTGAACATTCTAAGTTCTTACAAAAATTCTTCGGATGGCCAGAATAGCTCAGAATATAATCAGCTTAGGCAGTCGACTGACAACACCGCGCAGGACGGCAAAAAAGTGTTATGGGCCTCCTTGGGAACAGCAGGCGTCATTGTTTGTGCAGCAATTGTCTTGAATCGAGCAAGACGAGTTCCAGAGCCCGAGTTGTTCTTGAACTTAGGCAAAAACACAATGTCATGGGGCAGTGGCAGTATGAGCATCACGACTGACTCAGGGCCACCACCAGCCGTTTTCCTTCCTTATGCAAAGTCTAAGTGTCAGCCAGATGTATTCGATCGAAACCCTCAGTTTGAACTATTGCCGCCCTCACGGATCTTCAGAGCGCGATCAAATGAGCCAGCTCCGTCACAATCTGGAGATACTCCAACGAGTATGACGTGTTTGCCAGATTTGACTTGTACCAAACGAGACGTCTTTGCACCACCCGGAAAACTTGGCATCACCCTCAAACAAGGTCTTTATGGACCAATGATTCACAGCGTGAAACCAGAATCTCCAATGGTTGGAAAATTGTTCAAAGAAGACCTAATCGTATCATTAGATGATAGGGTGAGTGGTGCACTCTTATCCATTATACACAATGTTTCCACACACTCAAAACTGTTTTCATGTTTTGCCACAGGATGTCTTGGACTTTGATGCGCTTTGTCTAACGAAATTGATTAGAGAGAATATCAATAAAGGAATGAAATTTACTGTTATCAGCAAGCGTGACCATTTACCCAACCAAATGCAGCATCCAAAAAAACGACATGCTAAGCTAGAAAATGCAAATGGTCAAGACTTGGACCCTCGATTGATATGTTTGCCGGAATGGAGTCTTAGTAGTACTAGGCGAGACGTCATTGCACCGCCCGGAAAACTTGGCATCATCCTCAAACAAGGTCTTTACGGACCAATGATTCACAGCGTGAAACCAGAATCCACCATGGCTGGACAATTGTTCGAAGATGACCTAATCGTATCATTCAATGATAGGGTTAGTGATGCACTCTTAAAGAATGGTTTTTGTCGTCCACTACACCTCAATATTTCCACACACTCAAAACTGTTCATCATGTTTCTCCACAGGATGTCTTGGAATTGAATTTGCGCCATCTACTCCAGGAGATTGCAGATAATCTCAACAAAGAAAAGAAATTCACTGTTGTCAACACCAAGAAATAATAATAACAAAAGCGACACATTTCATACCCTGAAAGCACATTTTTAATTGATGATTGACATACCAGAGGCCTCTTAAAAAAATACAATAAATTATGATTTACCTTTCTCTGGACCCAAATTATTGGTATCGTACATTTTCTTTTGCTGTTCTTCTCCTCCTTTTTCTTTTCCTGTCCACCTCGACATGTCAGGGAAATTCCATGCATTTCTTGGAATAATCATTGGATTCTGAAGGGATTGACTCTGTGTGCCTTTAGAATCACCAGTTTTTTTTATTAAATGATGTAGAAGACCGCTGGCAAACATGATATGACCAGTTACCATCGCACATACTACAAGCATATCAGCGTGTTTGCCAATGATGATTTGGCATTTGGTGCTTCCTTATTTCTTCGAACACGAAGAGGAAGAGGACATAGTCGATAAAAGACGACTAATAAACGATGCTAATTTCATTATTTATACTCCGAAGCAAAATGTAGAAGAACAGAAGTATCCCGTCGTATCTCCCTCAAAAAATAGTTTTCACCATCAAGGTGTGAAATCCCTCTGTCCTCGATCGAGATCAGACTGAGAATAATTTCTTCTACTTGGGATAGATAATTTATTCAGCGATTGCGTCAAGAGATGACAGCACTCTCCAACCAAGACTCGAATGTCCCGTGCATAACACATTTACCTTATGCAATCTGCCACCATTCTCGATACAGTTGGATCATCGCTGCGCACAGCAATCTTCAATAGAACCCCCGACGCATCCCCTGACGCCGCAACCTGCGCTCTCGCCAACACGTTCATCCCTCCCACAAAGACACCGCTCAAGTGAAGCATGTGCGGCTTTTTCCCGCCCTCACCAGCTTTAATATGTCCCGTCCCATCACATGGCTGCATCCCCAGGAAATCGATGACAGCAGCGACGGCGTCATCTTGCTTCTTGAATTGCAAGGCAAACTTTTCGAGCACTTCGTTTTCGTTTCCAACTTGCTCCCATGCCTGTCGGAAGTCAGGAACAGCTACCTTAGCCATAAAGTCGGACGTCGAAAGCTCCAACTCTTCAAGAGGGTATTCTTCATCAAATGGGTCGCTCTCATCCTCGCCAGACTTGGGATCTACCTGGATGACTCCGAAGCGAAGGACGCACTCAAAGTTGCAGGGCGCCAAGGTCGCATCTGGGTTTCGAGTGACGACGGTGAAGGCATTGGCAGTCTCTCCATACTTGATGCTCTCGGCGGCCACCTCGCCAGCCACCTCAAAACACTCGCTATCCCCCTCAACACCAACAGTGCAGTTGACAAGACGCTGGTCCTCCACCGTGTTCTGAATAAGGAACTGTAAAATGATGTGTTCTGGCATGACATGCTTGACACAACGGACGACGTATTCCGTCTCGTCCTCAGAAAGGGCCGAGGGTGCTGACGATCGGAACACACGTCCAAGGGACGCTAGCTCTGGAATGGCATACACGGCCGCCGCAGGGTCGACAACTTCCTTCTTCTCCTCCTTTCCCCCAGAAACTACCGCCATCAGGGCGGCGTCTCCGCCAGCCTCATCTGCCACGTCGGCAGCCGACTGGGGTTCCTCCGACTCCTCCACGATCGGAAGGGCGCTGAAGGTCAACAGCTCCGAACTCGCCATGGCGGTGGGAGCCTTGACGTACGCGCGGATCGATCGATCCAACCTTTCGAAGCTCATGGGCAACCCCTGCAACAGGACGAACGCCGCGGGATCTCCCGCCTGCGGGACGTCGGGCGCAGGCTCATCCTCCGGCTCGGCGTCCTCTTCAGGAGGAACGTACGGGAACTCATCCATCGCCCCCTTTAGCACACTGACGGCCACGGACGCGCGATCGCGAGTCTCGTCGTCCTCGTCGTCGAGGCTGCGCTTCAGGAGGGTCAGGATGGACGTGCGCAGGCTCGGACAACGAGCGGCGAACTTCGACAGCGCCGCGACCGCCGCGGCGCGCACCGCCGAATTCTCGAGGATGACGCGATTGTAAATGAAGCGGATGTACCGCGCGGGGGCCGGCGTTCCGGGTCCGAGCTCCCCCAGGAGGTGCAATATTTGGGTGGAGAGCATGGTGAATTCGCAGTCCTCGATGAACTCGCACAGGTGCAGGAGGCTGCTCTCGGTCGTTTCGGGTACCTGCTTGATGAGCGACACGATGGAGTTGACGATGGATCGCTTGAAGTCGAAGCCGCCCTCCTCGCGGAGGAAGTTGGACAGGAAGCCGACCAGCACGCGATGCTTGGCGGGGTAGGTCAGGCACAGGCGCTGGAGGGAGCGGACGATGGTGATCTTGTACTCGTCGGAGATTTCCGACAAGAAGACGGAGATCTGCTTGAGCAGCCTGTCGATGCTGTTCTCACTCCCCGTCTTGAGAAGGGTGGTGATGGCGAGGGTGGCGATGCTGCGATTGGCATCGGCAATGAGGCCCTCCAGATCCTCGTTGCACTTCGACACCAGGCGGGGATTGCCGACGGCGACCTGGCTCACCGTCTTGATGGCGGCGAAGCGCACTGTGGGCTTGGTACTCGAGAGGAACAGCTGAAGGACGTTAATGGCGGGAGTGATCTCCTGCGGTTCGATGTTGGGGAGGGCGCAAATCGACTTGGCGGCCTCGTACACCACCATCTCGCTCTTGTGACGCAGCGAGGCCTCCAGGAAGGCGTATCCGCTCCGGGCGAAGGCACTGCCGTTCAGGAAGGAACCGGACGTACGACCCTCGCTGACCTCGTCGGTAAGGAGTTTTGCGGTGTACCGAACGAGGAGGACGAGCGCGAGGGGGGACCTGAGCGTGTTGCGTTGGCTGAACTGTGTGACGAGCTTCTGCATCCCGAGGCGATCGTGTTTTTTGATTTGGTAGAGGAGTTGCATGGCGTGGAACTTGATGGTTGGGGGGGTTGTTGTTTTGATGGTTTATTTGGGGTGAAGCATGAATAGAGTATGGTGCATAAGAAAGGAGCGCAAAAAAAAAATTGGGAATCAAAATCAAAATCCTTGCCAGTTAGTGATTCAACATCCCAAAAGAAAATATAAACAAATATTCTGCAATTCATTTCGTGCTGAAGGACGCATGGGTGCCTAATAAAAAATCATCAGAGAATAAACACCAAAATTTTGGGGGAGGAGGGACAAAATAATTAATTCCCTCGGCTCGCCCCCCCCCTCCCCCCTCGCGCAAAACCCCTTCCCCGACAAATACGACAATGATCATCGCCCGAATCCAATGAAAAAAATGGCCGACTGGTTCGAATTGTCGTTCGCGCGCGTCCAAACACCCATCACACTCACCTGCACCATCTCGTTGGGGCTGATCGTGGCCTCGGTCGTCTCGCTGATCCACCTCTTAACGATCGCGGCGCTCTCGGGATTCTTCTCGAACAGGTGCGTCGCGCTGACGAGGGCCGCGCTGCTGACCTGCCCGGAGCTGTCCACGACGGCCTGCTTGACGTACCGCTCGATGGCCCCGAGCATCGCGGCGTCGACGATGCGCGCGAGCACGCGCAGGGCGTTGGCCCGGTACAGGTCGACGTCGCACGTCATGTCCTTGGTCAGGGACGACGTGACGATGATGACGTCGTCGGGATCGCAAGTCTCTGCGACGTCCTTGATGAAGAGGTAGACCATGCGACGAAGACTCGCGTCGTCGCTCATGAAAAGCTTGGTGACTCCGAAGAACACCTCGGTCGCCTCGGACGAGTTCAGGTACTGTCCCGTGTTCGTGAGGTGCAGGAGCTGGGCGATGACCGTGCAGCACTTGCGCGGGTTCTCCCGTACGGCGGACGGGTCGTGGAAGCATCGCGCCTCCTGCAGGACCGCGGCCTTCTCGAGGTTCGCGTACGGGGAGTAGTAGTCCGCGCCTGGGGCGTCGTCCTCGAGCTTGAACTTGTCGAGGGTGTTCTGGACCTCGTACAGGAGGTTGTTCATCGTGAGTCCCCCCCCCCGTCCTCCCTCGTCGTCTTGATCGCCCATGGCCGTGCTTCTACTTTGACCTTTATTTTATTTTGTTGGTATTATTATTCTTAGCCGTATTCTCGAACGACGATGGACTCGAATGATGGTGCAAGGGCGGGCCGGTGCGGGCTTACAAGACCATGGTCGCTGCCGTTGTTGTTGGGTCAAAAAATCGGCTGTTTGGATATATATGGTACACACTCGCTCCCCCCTGCTGGAAGACACTGGATTGGGCGCCAAAAAGGGGGGAATATACAGGGCGGCCCCGCTTTTTTGGCGCGACCANGGCCACCCCCCCCCCCCCCCCCCACTTCCGTCGAGCGGCCATCGACGACGCGGTCGGTCGCGTCGAAAAGGAGTACCGCCCCGCCGCGGCGGCAACCTTCGTCGTCGTCGGCCGCAGCCCGCGCGTCGACGTACCAGCGACGATCCAAATCGCACGCCCGTCCTCGGTCGACGCCCCCGACGACGAGGCCGAGGGAGGCCGACCGTCCGAACGATGCCGGGGCGGCCGTCGTCGTCGTTGCGCCACCTCCCTCCTTGTCGACGTTCAACAACAATAACAGCATGGTATCGCCCAAGTCGCGCCAGCGCCTCGTACTGGAGCAGGTCGCCGCGAGGTATTATCTGCGGCGGGACGGGACGACGGCATTCGGCGAAAATGCCCGTAGATACTACGTCGGCGTCGCGGATTACGGATATCGCGCAGTAGTAGACGGGGGGGGAAGGGGGAGGGGAGTCGTCCTGCTGGGAAATATCGACGAAAATATCGTCCCGCCGGGGGGAGGCACCTCCGGCGCCGCGGGCCCCCCCTCGGGCCCATGTCGTCCCGCGAGGGGGGGGGGCAACAACGAGGACGAGGAGGCGATACTTACGTTCTTGGGGGGGGGTAGCAGCAGCGGCAACAGGACGAGGCGGGGCGTCGTCGTCGACGACGACGACGAAGACGGATTCGTCGCCTCGGACGACGACGGGGCGAATCTCGGCATCGTTAGCGACGCGACGACGACGTCGTCATCCGAGGCCCAGGACGTCGTCGGTGAGACCAATATCGACTGCATCCTAGAGGTCGCGAGCGACCACCTGTCGCTGGGGAAGAACGATTTGGCCTTCCGGGCTTACCGTCGCGCCATGAAGGTCGCGTTCGCCGATGTCATTTCGGTGAAGAACAAGCTCGTCGAGGTGAAGAGAAGGCAGGAGAATCTAGATCCTGCCACGGCGGATCTCACCAGGGACGAAGAGCGACGGTTCGAACTGTCGCTTCTCAAAGTGGCTTCCCGGGTAGCGGACGGTACGTGGTATTTTTTTTTTAATCTTCGTCGACAACGCTATCCCCTTCTTGATGCAAACGAAGGTGCCCGTAATTAAACCTTGCTCGTTGCTAGTGCATAACAACATGGGAGTCGTACACGAGATGAACCGCCAATATGAAAAGGCCAGATCATCCTACATGGATGCGCTGGACGTCTATCATAACACCTGCAAGCGCTTCGAGGAGAATGACGACCCGGATGTCGATCGAACGAAGAAGAATGTGGAACGAATGACACTGGCTTGTAACTCCGAACAGCAACGTAAGGCGCTTCACGAAAAAGCCGCGGGCATAGCGGAGCGAATAGAGGAAGGAATGAATTCTGAGAGGAGGAAGATCTTGTTGAACGAGGTAGTTGCGACGTTGAGGAGAGCGTTGGACTTGGAGTCGGAGACGATTGGGTTGACGCATCCAGTCGCCGCTGGCACTCTGATACAGATTGGGAAGTATCACTACGAGATGAGAGAGTACGATTCGGCGGTGTTGGAGATACGGCAGGCGATAACAATATTTCGGAATGCGCTCGGGGGGAATCACCCGCAGGTCGGGAAGAGCACATTGTTGTTGGCGAGCATTTTCGAGCGACATGGGATAGACATCTCGCCGCGGGGCACATGCAAGGACGATATGGAATTAGAACTCTATGTCGATGCCCTAGAGCCGCTGAAGGCAACTCTCGGAGAAGTACACGCGGAGATCGGATTTCTCTATGCCAAAATCGGATACTTGTACGGGAAGAAGGGAGATATGAGTTTGTCGTTGCTCGCGTATAAGGCGAGTCTGAAGGCGTATGGCGAGCCATCGTCAAACGACAACAATATCGACGTTATGTCAATATGGGTACGCATTGCTGAAAATTTAACAGGCCTGAAAGCATGGGATGAAGTGCTGGTTGCTGGCCACCGTGCACTGTACCTACTTCGGCGCTCGAGGAATGCCATATTTTCTACGGAACTTCCCGCGACTACCACGAAGAAGTTACAGATTCGAATAACCTCTGACACCTACAGCGGCACTCTGTTCTCCACGCTTCAATCCTTGGGACAAGCGCATATTTCTCTTTCTAATTACGCATTGGCCCGGGACGCGTGCTCTGAATCGCTGCAGCTGGCTTGGGAGATGGCCTTGTCCGCAAGCAAAGCCAATGCCGAGAATGAAGCGCTCACCGCCTCTGTCACTAGGGTTGTCAGGGCACTCAAACGATTAGGCAAGGCCTACTTACTCGAAAAACAGTACGCTCCCGCACTGGAATGCTTCTTACCCAGTCTCGAGCTACTTAGATCAAGTAAAGAGATGGAGTCAACGCTCGACTGTGCCAGCGTCTTGGGTAGCTTAGGATTCCTGCATTTGAAGCTGAAAAAGTACGCAGAATCGAGCAATTTCTTGAGGGAATGCCTGAGGTTGTATCACAAGAATGGTGAGTTCCATGAGGTTCGTGCCGCTGGATGCATATATCAATATCAAGTTGTTCGCCGATTTCATTTTTTCTTGACAAAATTGCCTCTACTCTTGTTTTAGGTGTGGATTCGAACGACAGAGAGACGCGTAAAATCGTGGCTTGGCTTGAAATGGCTGAGTCCAGAGAGGGAGATTTGGAGACCACTCTGCCCTGCTTTTTAGAGATCCCCACCATCGTTTTCCAAGACGAAAATGTCAAGTTTGGTTGAAGTGTTGTTTAGCAGAAAACAATGGCTTATTTGCTGAAGCATTAATTAAAGTCTTCACGAGTCAGCGACAGCAACAATTCTTTTATCGACCCTGACGATGGCATAATTATATCAGTAGTATGTGTTACATTTGTGCAATAGTTCTTTGCTAAGCTTTCATCACTGCCGATCACACCGTACCGATTGATGACAATAAGACGACGTTATGGATCCTGTACATGTTGCGCTACGATGTCTCCGAACGGCGGTCGCGACCATTCCATCGGATTCAAGCGACGTTGAACGAGGAGACACTGAGAGACTTCTCGCCGATCGAATAAGTCATCCCCGCATCGCCGCTGCCGTCGTCCTCCAAGATCGCGCTCGAGATCACCGATAACGGAATGCCCGAATGGACAGACACAACGTGCGGGAACCAAATGTGATACGAAACGAATGCCGATACGGCGCCCACGATCGATCCGGCCAGGATGTCCGACGGGTGGTGCCAATTATCTTAGTTTTTGTTTTTCGGGAGGGGCCGCGTCAGGACAGAGCAGACGGCATTGTCAGATCAATATTGGCCGACCGCCCAAAAAGGAAAAAAAAAGACCGAGGTTTCGACGGAGAGTACAAAACGACGTTATCATCGCGAACCCCATATCCGGAATCGGCACACTCACCCACGAGCCTGCTCGTCGCGCACCAGAACGAGAGCGAAAGCGGCGAGAACGACGCGACGAACGTCGCCCTCCTCGACCACGACGCCATCGCGACGCCCCCGCCCCCCCCGCGTCCTCCCCATCCTCCTCCTCCCCCTCCTCCTCCGCCGCCATACGTCTTGCCCAAACCGATCCTTCCTAGGAAGAAAAGCACAAGGCAAACCGATCCGGCGAAGCTAAGGGAGCTGTGTCCGCTCGGGAAGCTCATCCTCGATTCCATCTCCATCTCGCGACCGTTCGTGCATTCCAAAGTCGATACGTCGAATCCGCACATGTCGTAGAAATTCGGGCGGAGTCGTCCTACGTAGAACTTGGCGCATTGCGTGACGAATTCGGATATCCCGACGGAGACCAGGACTGCGCACGATCCGGCGTGCATGTTCGGTAGGGGCGGGTTGTCGTCGACGGACGCGAGTTGTTGCCGCGAGGAGGGAGCGAGGGGGAAGAAGGATCCGAGGAGGAGGACGATCGATAGGGGTAGCCAGAGGGAGATGAACCACAGCCTTTCGGCTATTTTTTTATTTATTTATTTTTTTCCCACCCGGGCGGATGCGGCAAAAAAAAAGGGTCGACGATGGAATCGGACCGTATGGCGATGCCGTCGAGACGAGGGGAGAGGCGAGCGAGTCGAGGGAGTTGAGGGAGGGATGTGAACGATAACCATCGCGACGTATCGTGGGCACGATCGATATACCTGTATCTCTTGCCGTAAAGATAGAGATCATCACGATAAAACGTTAAACAGATAGATCAAGAACTCACACGGGAAGACGACGTCCGACTTGGGAACGTACACGTTCGTCAGGGATAGATCGAGCAACACGTCCCCCGCCGCCGTCGTCTGATACGGCACGTCGCGCATTGTCATCCCGCCCATGAGCGGCAGCACGAACAACGTCGGACCCCGCACGCCGAATTCGAAGCACGACACGCTCGCGAAAAATTCCAATAACATCGCCATCGTCGCGTCGTTGTACATCGACGTTAGGACTTCCCGTGGCGATCGGACGTGTACCGAGTATGACGACGACGATATCGACGACGACTCGACGACGAAGTGGCCGCGAGGCCGCTGCTTCTTCGAGTTGTCGTACGAGACTCGATCGTCGTCGGCGCCGCTGCCGCTGCCGCTTACGCTGACGCTGCCGGCGGGAGATGCGCCGCTAGTGCTTCCCTCTTCGATGTGGAGGATCGAACTGCCGTGCCGAAGCAATGGAACCATTGGCATGGGCGGGGCGGGGTGGTGTGTGTGGTTGTGTGGGCGATGGGCAATGCGCTGGCGTCGTTTGTGCGTGATAATTTATTATGTGGAGAAAAGGATTGGCCGTTATACTGATTCCTATGTTCGACTCAAGATGGCACTGATAAAGATTGCGCAGTGGCGAAACGATGCAGCCACGATGCAGGGGTGCATCAACTATTCCTACAGGACAGGACTTTGCAAAAGGCACGGCAAAAAAAGAGGTGATAATGTTTCAGCCACGAGGGAGGGATGCATTTACTACGTCTGGAAGGGAGGAGTATGCCACAGGCACCATAAAGAGACTATCGTTGATGCCCCGGGTAAAGTGGAACTGCTCCCTCAGCCCGCCGAGGAATACGATGCCACGACTGTGAGTGACCTGGCGCGATGGGGAGGGGAAAACGAAGTGCAATATCCGTCCGATGAGGAGGAAAAAATCTGCGCATGGATGTCGAGGTCCAGTCGAATGGCGAGACTTGGTAACTAAATAATGTTGAGAAGACAGGAATCAATATCACTTTCGTGGAGTGCAAACCCAGAAAAAGAATGAATAAGATAAAGCTTTGATTGCAATGTCGGCTTTCAGCTAGTCATTTTCGTCAAAGGTTGTATTCGAGTTGCAATATTTTTCGTTGCTCGGGTGATAACTCATTGGCAACATTCGGGCTGGCCATCGTGTGGGAGTTTGGACGATCCTGCACTGTCGGCTGGAAGAGGAACAAGATGCGCTCCTCGATTGTTGGAAGTGGAAAGCTTTCAATGAGCAGCGAAGACAGCGGAAGAGGTGAGAGAACGTGCAATGAGAAGGCGTGTCTCGTCGTGGCTCGTGTACAGGCCGTAGTTTCATAGAGATAATGATCTACTAAATTTTAGGAGAAATAGATAATCCTCCAAAGCCATCATCCACCATCTACTCGAGCCGCCTCCCATCCGGCGCGAGGACAACATTTTCACAGTCAAAACCTGCTACGTCCGAGTTGGAAGCTGTGCGGAGGAATGACAAAACTGGTGATAAAATCATTCAACATCTTGGAGGCTTAAATTCTCAACTATCATGAACCTGGGGATCTCGACAAGGGACTTATCCCGCCAGCCCATGAGACCCCAAGTTGACCACGGTAAAGATGACATGTGCAAAATAAATTAATGGTTGTATCTTTCGAAGAGTGATATTTCAATGAATTTCTCATCAACGTAAATTTAGGATGGAAGGTCAGAAAGTCGGTCAAAACTCCAAACGCAGCGTCTTCTCCCTCTCTGCCCAGAGCTTTATCTTCTCCTCCTGGAGCTTCCTGGACTCTGCAATTTCCGCTTCCTCCTGCTCAGGTGTGATAATGCTGCCGTCCGATCGGCGTTTCCGAGTCTTCGCGTCGCAAATTAGCGTCCACAGACCTTGATGCACGCTCTTCGCCTTGTCGTGCTTGCCAGAAAGCCTGCGATAGATCTCGACCTCCGACAAATGACAGAGCTCGATGCCCGTCATGGAATGCAACAGGAGCAAATCTGCCTCGTTGTCGTCGAGCCCTGCCGTTGTCTGGCACCACATCCTGATGCGCTCAGCGTCCCAGTTGGCGGGATCCCGTTCGTCCCTCTCCATGTTCTTTCTGTCCTTCGCCACAACTCGAAGCGGCGCACTGTACTTCATTGTGTTCATTGTGTGTCTCACGTCACAAGCTAGGGGCGACACATGCGCAAGGACGACGGTCGAGCACATGCGCGTGCATCCGATGTCGAACACGTCCTTCATCAGTAGCGTGAGCTTGGAGCGTCGGTAAGGCACGTGGATTGACGCGCCGCCGGCGCCGTCGGCCAACGTCCTTGCCCGAATGCATTCCTTCAAGGTCATGAGAGATAGATTAATCTCCTTCGTCTCGTCCATCAGACTTTTGCTGTGGCCCTTGCTGTCATCTGATCGCTCGGATCCGGCGAGGTCGATGATGTACAGCACTCCCTCCGCTGGGCCAGTTCCGGCCTCGAAGCCAATGTGGCCGACCCGAATGATGCCGACGCCGTGCGAACGGGATGATGAGTCGTTCTTATCGGTGGCTTTGGTCGTGCGGCGGGACTTGGCAACATCTATGAGGGCGGATAGGTCGCTTGAACAACTGGTCAGATGTTCGCTTAGGTTCTTCACAACTGCACGTCCGTCAAGAATCTCGCCGATCTGGACCTTCGACATCGACTTGCTGCCTTTGGGCTCTGTAGCTAGGCAATCTTTGATGTCGGAGCCTAGGATTTCCATGTACGAGAAGGTGATCCTGCGCGCCGAGGCCTCGCTAGAGTCAGCGAAGAGCTCCGTCACGAGCCTGTCCATGAGATCATTCATGGTGTGGGTCTTGCCCGAACCTGTCTGTCCGAATGCAAAGACGATCCCTACCTGCCCCGCGAGCGCTCTCCTCACGAGCCCTTCTCCGACGGCGCCGTAAACATCCTCCCCGTCACTGTCGGGACCGAAAACGTGATCGAATGTGAAGTTCTCTTCCGTTACGCTCGGCTTGCCGGTGATTCCGACCTTCGGCATGAAGACGATGGCCTCCTCCGAGCGATTTGAGGATTCGTCGATCTTGATCGCTCCGGGAACGACGCAGTTGAATGACTCGCCACGTGCGGCCAGCTCGTCGCCGAGAAGCGGACGCATGCGAAGGCAAACGGTGAATGTCGAGGTTTCGAGAGATGGCTCGCGCCGGGAAGCTCCGGAGCCCGAGCTCACCACGACGGTAGAGGGGACCTTCAATTGAGCCTTGCGGATCATTGACACGAACTGATCATGAAAGTCGCCAACGAGCTTCTTGCCGGCGCTAACGAAGCGGGCACTGGCGCCGGCGGGAGCGGCAGTGAAGTCTATGTTGTTTTCCATTCCTTTCTTTCGCGAATGGAAAAGAAGGTGGAAGAGGTTGGCCAAATCCGGGGGAGCGATCCTCAAGTCCCGGGATGATTCTGATACAGGTTAGGAGGAGATACCGCGACAGGTTGCAGCCTTGAGTGGTGTTCAGGAATTTAGTTGAGGGTTTTGATATTTGGCCTGTTACAAAGTTTTGCTGGAGTGCATTTTTCTTGTCGCCGTTGTTACATTTTCCATTTCAAATCGAAATCGCCCAGATTTTTTTATTTTGGGGGCGCAGCAGAAGCCAGGAGGGTTTGGATGGAACTCTTCGCTTCCGCAACATCACTTCCAACCTTCCTACCATACTCAAGGTTCTAACTCCCACCCCATCATCTTGTTGAGGCCAAAATGAACCTGCTTCCTGAAATCTGAATAAAACTCAGTGGCGATAGCACCTGCTGTTCTGTGAAAATTCACAACGAATGGAGTGAGACGCGGACCATCTCCAAGCCGTCGGCGACTCTTTGTTTAGAATGTTGATGGCATATCATCCCTTCTGCACCGTCGAAATGATTATAGTTGGAAGGGTGGAAGGATTCTCCGCATCCCTTCTGCACCGTCGAAATGATTATAGTTGGTCGACGCATTTTACAAAAGCACAAAATGCAATTTACCTCTAGAGGGCGTACTTACTATTGAATAAACCACTGAGTATATTATGTGTGCGTATACCTTTGAGAATGTGCGCGAATCGGAGACGGAAGTTATAAATATCATGATGGAGAAAGGTCAGCATATTTCGGGGGAGTTCTTCAAATTGGGAGATATTGATCCATGGAAAGCAGTACTAGCTAAAGTTCACTCCTCTCAAGAAAGCACTGGCTCACTTGTCTTTCAAGGACCAAAAGAATATCACAGATCGAACAGGCAAATACTTGGGATTGATATATTGCAAGAGAGCATGGTGCATTTTTTTATCCAACCAGGCTGGGTGTCAGTTGAGGAAATCAAAGCATCTTTCAGAAATGGGAGCTATTTCTTTTAGGGGGTTGGGGTAGTGCTGGTAGTATAATGATTCATACGAAAATTGAACCCCAATGCCTTCAGCTTGTTGATGCGGTCCTGCACAAATTAGACTGTCTGGGCTCAGTGTAGTAGCCTATCAGCACTAGAGGTTACGATGCGATGCGTTTGGGCGTAGAAAGCCAAGGATCGAGCGTTTTTCGATTATTTGTTTCGTCCGGGTGAACAAGGGACCGCCACCTCCTCCTGGGGTGCAATCACAAATCACCCAATCTATCCATCCCTGCCCTAACCCATCCCCGACCCCCGATCCCTGCTCCCCGACCTCGAACGGGACCTGCTCCTGCTCATCGATCGGCTCCCCCCCCCCCCCCCCCCCCCCCCCCCCCCCCCCCCCCCCCCCCCCTCCCCCCCCACCTGCTCCTGCTCATCGATCGGCTCCCCCCCCCTCCCCCGCCCCTCCTACTACTCCCGCCGCCCTTCCTCTCCCTCTCCCTCCTGCTCCCCCCGCGCCTGTGATCGCCCCCGCCGCGATGATCCCGCCTCTCCTCCCTCCTCCGTCGCTCCGTCCTCTCCGCCTCCTCCCTCCTCCTCTCGTCCTCGGCCTCGTCCTCCAAGTCCCGTATGAGGCACATGGGCACCGGCTTGATGTGCATGAAGTTGCAAAAGCCGCCGCGTCGGCACGTGTCCTCGTCGAAGTCGCGACACCGCGCCTCCCGGAAGTCGGTCACGGGACTGAATTCCACCTCCATCCGACGTCCGTCGTAATATCGACCGTTCATCAGGTTCAGCGCGTCGGAGGCCTCCTCCTCCTCGCTGAACTTCGCGTACACGTGGCCTATCATGTGATCGCCTAGGTTGTCGCACACGTGCAGCGCCTCGAGTCGTCCGAATTTCGACAGCTCCTCGAAGAAATCCCTGTTTTTTGTTGTTGTTGTTGTTGTTTTTTGTGTGTGTTGGGACGGCGGGCGGGGGGGGGAGGGGGTGGGGGAGGGACGAAGGAGAAGGAGGGGGCCAGCGTGAGCGCCGCGCGGAAATACGACGGGGAGAAGGGAGGAGAAAACGGCAACCAACAACGACAACCAACCAAAAACAACCAAGACAAAAAATAATATAAAAAAAATTTAACAACTCACTCGAAGAACGACAGGAAATCCTCCCTCGCCTTCTCCTCGTCGACGATCGCGCCGTCGACGCTCCGTCCCTCCCTCGCCGCCCGCAGCTCCGCCTCCCGCACGGGATGCCTGTACACGTGCTTGATCAGTATCGTCTGGCTAAACGCCGGACGGTGGTGTATGCGGGAGCATCGATCGGCGTGCCGACACGCGCCGATCTTGAAGTAGAAGGGACAGTTCACCTTTTATTTGTCGTTGTTGTTGTCGTTTGTCGTTTGTCGTTGGTTTTTTCGTCGCGTTTTTTTGCCCGCGTTTACGGATCATGGCGAGAGAAACGTCGTGAGAGAGGGAGAGGGGGGGGGAAAGGGGGGGGGGGGGGGGGGGGGGGGGGGGGGGGGGAGGCGATTTACATTTTTCCACGCGTCCGGTCAAAAAGAGTTCGGACGAAGAATGGAAACACCCCGACGGGAAAAAAGCGGGCGGGTGCGCGCGGTGCCGTTCCCAGATAAATATTGGTATGGAGACGAGGGGGCAGGG
>JALLAZ010000195.1:0-21252 GCA_036939755.1 Stephanodiscus triporus
AATCAATGCATTTGGCAAGCAGTCCAATGGTGGTATCCTTGCTTGGCGGGTCTTCTGGCAACTTTGAGAGTTAAAAAATCTAAAAAAAAAACGTGTCATAGCAGCAGAAGCCAGGGGAGATCTCCACTCGTAGTGTCAAGGTGAAGGGATCCAAGGGCAAGCACTCTGCCGAGACTAATGTGAAATTAAGAGCCATCCACAAGGTGTATTACTATGAATGAATTTACTCTACGGTAAAAAGAAGAAATGACGGGAACACTAGCTTATGCAAAAGGAAGGAGAATACACACATCAACCACATCAATAAGTAAACCACGATCGCACGGCGGTGTTTCTTTTTTACTTGAGATCTTGCATCATGGCGGTCTCGATATCCACGCGCAGGATCAGCTGGGGATCAACCTCCTGCTCATCGAACTGCGCCGATCGTATGCGCTTCCTCACCTCCGTCCTCGCCCCCGCCAAAAGCATCTCGCTCACCCTCCCGTTCCTCTCGCTGCGCCATTGCGCGTCCGTCTGCTTCTCGAGGAGCCTGGCGACGTACTCCACCCTCACGCTATCGTCCAAGTAAAATCCCTTGGCGTGGACGAGATCGACGAAGATCTCGGCCAGCTCCATGCACGTGTAATCGGGAAATTCGAACACTACGTCGAACCGCCGGCGCAGCTCGTCGTGACGCGCGAGGAAAAGGTTCATCTCCGTGGGGAAGCCGGCGAGTATGACCAACGGCGAATCTCTCCCGGCCTCGTCGACGTCGATGCTCCTCATGATCTCGTTCATGGCGTCGTTCCCGGCATTCTCCGCCCGCGAGCGCTTCGACGTCATCCCGAGGGTGTACGCCTCGTCCACGAAGAGTATCCCCCCCCGCGCCTCGTCGAGAACCTCGCGCGTCTTGGATACGGTGCTGCGCTGATCGGCACCGATGAGGTCCATGCGCTCGACCTCCAGGAACTTGGGCTTGCGAAGGATGCCGAGCTCGTGGTAGACCTTCGCCAGGAGTCGCGCGACGGCCGTCTTGCCCGTGCCGGGGTTGCCGAAGAAGATCATGTGGGGAGCGCGGGGCCTGCCCGCCTCGTCGGAGAGGGTCACCCCGAGCATCGCGGCCGACAGGCCCCGCACGCCGATGCCATGATCGGGGAGGAGGGACTCGCGCAGGTCGCAGATTTCGGTCGTACGACGCAAGCCTCGGATCTTCTCGCGAGGAAGGAAGGGGGGGAGGAGGAGAAACGAATGAGATTCGATTAGAGGGAGAAAAACAACGAGAATGTGGAATGCGAGTTGAGTTTCCGGGTGACCACACGGCGCGCGTAAATGGATATCGTAGTGTCTTTCTCCTTCGTCACCCCGTCAGGTGCGCCGAGCCGCCCGACAACGAGTCCGACAATGCCGCCTCCTCCTCCTCCCGACGCCGCCACTCTTCCAGCTCCTCCTCAGCTCTCCCTACCGCTCTCTCCCTCTCTTTCTCTCTCTCTCTGTCTCTCTCTGTCTCTCTGTCTCTGTCTCTCTCTCTCTCTCTCTCTCTCTCTCTCTTACCTGACACTTGATGTGCTCCAGCCCGACGATGCTCGAGATCAGGTCCTCGACGCGATCCCTCACCCCCCCCCATTCGTCCCGATCCGTCCCGTCCGCCCCCGACGACGTCCCGTCCGGATCCGTCGGCGGTCCCGACATCGTCGTCGTCGTCGTCGTCGCGTTGTTGGCAGTCGTCGTCCTCGCCCCGCCGCCGGACCTCCCCCTGACCGCGTCGAGTATCGCGTTCTCCACCGCCATCTGCTGCTTCCTCGCCGCGTCGCCCGGGTCGATCGTCCCTCCCCCCCCCCCCCCCCCCCCCCCCCCCCCCCCCCCCCCCCCCCCCCCCCCCCCCCCCCCCCCCCCCCNCCGCGTCGCCCGGGTCGATCGTCCCTCCCCCCCTCCTACCCCCCGACCTTCCCCCCCCCCCGTCCATCCCGCCGCGCGCGTCCGCGGCCATCGCGTTCGAAAGCGCGATCTCCAGCTCGTTCGGGTCTATCCCCGCCGAGTACAGCGCCTGGGGGTAGCAGTCGGCGAGGCGACGTACGGCCGCCACGGCGTCCTTGAGGTCGCGTCCCTTCCTCCCGCCCGTCCCCCTAAGTCCCGCGGCCTTGCGCTCGAGGTCGTCCGCCCTCTCCATGTACCGCTCGGCCTTCTGTCGAAGGGACAGCTCCGGGGGGGGAGGACGTCCCTCGAGCATGGCCAGTACGGCGTCCGACTGGGACTCCCTCGGCGTCGTTCCCCCCCCGCCATCCCCCCATGGCGAGGTCCAGGGGCGTCATGCCGTCGTCGTTCTGCAGCCGTATCGCGTCGGGATACGCGTCCACCAGGAGCTTCACCACCCCCGGCCCCGCGTCGTTCCCGGCCGCGAGGTGCAGCGGCAGGCTGCCGTAGTTGTTCCTGCACGCCGCGCCCTCGGGGTGATGCAAAAGCAGCGCCTCGACGACCTCCGCGCTCGCCTGCCACATCGCCGCCTGGTGGAGGGGGAGGTTCCCCACCCCGTTCTGGTGGGACGCGCCGGGGGGGTAAGCCGACAGGAGCGCGTCGACCGCCTCCCGCGTGGCCTGGAAGGAGCAAGCGGCGTGCAGGGGGAGGTTCCCCCGATCGTTCGCGCGGCGGGCCTCGTCGGGGAACTGCGGCGTCTTGGACCGGGCGAGGAGGGCGCCGTAGCCCTTGCACAGCTCGTGCAGGGTCGTGTCCGTCATGATGTTTCTATTCTCTATTCTATTCTCCTCTCCTCTCCTCTCCTCTCCTCTCCTCTCCTCTCTTCTAATTATTCTTCTATTATTCTTCTTCCTTCCGTCGAATTTTGAATTGATCGCCTACTCTATTCGGTGTCGCTTATTTATATTTGCTAGGAGGAGGAGGAGGAATGTCGGCGTCGCTCTCTTCGTCCTTTCTGAGCAGCAGCATCTAGTTAATCATCGGTCGTGGCTCTCTTCTCCGGGACGACGGGGCCGCTCCTAAAAGGCTAAAATGTTGAATTAGAGAGGGGGGGGCTTAGGCCCGCCCTAGAGGTAGGTAGACTGGCGGCAAAAAGCGGCTAAAATTTGAGTTCGGGAACAGTTCCCTCCCTTTCTCGTCGAAAATTTTGACCGATTGTGCATGAAGGAATCAATATAGTACTGACGTCGAACTTTACGTTGAAGATCTTTGTGACAAAATTCGATCGCACATGCCTGCGGAATCGGTACTACGGAACCCATGTGTGAGTTGTTGCACGGAGATAGACCTTGCTTTTTTAGGCAGCGAGAGAAGAAAGAAGAGATTTGATGGGATTGACCTTTTTGTGAGGGCAAAGTATCCTTAGAGTAGTATGGTAGGTAGTCTAATCGTCGCTTTCGGGAACAAACAACCCTTATCGAGAGCGGAGGGTCGACCCCGTTTCATGGACGGCGGAACGCAAGCAAAAGCGAACATCGCCAACAAGTAATAATAATAATAATAATAATAATATTATAATAATCTCAATACTCGGTCGAGGAAAGGAAAAGGAAAAGGAAAAGGAAAAGGATGAACGAGGACATGACCAGCGCCTCGCGTCGCATCCGCGAGGGCATCGTCGGCGACCGGGGAAAGGGAAAGGAAGGCATGGCCATGGCCACCTCCCCCCCGTCGCAGGCGTCCGCCGCCGCCTCCGCCGACGACGACGGGGGGGAGGCCGCTCCCGACCCGGAGGCGTCGTCCTCGCGCCCGGAGCGCATGGACCTCCACGAGCTCGCGAAGGGATGGCGGGCGGCTCTCACGTGCTGCTCGGACGCGCGCACGAGGCACGAGGCGCGCAGGAAGAACGATCGGGGGAACCTCCCCCTGCACACGGCCGCGTCCTTCCGCGCGCCGGTCGAGGTCATCGAGGGACTGCTGGAGGCGTATCCGGAGGCGGCGGGCATGACGAACAACTACGGGAATCTGGCGCTGCACTTCACGGCTTGGAAGAAGGGGCCGCTCGACTGCATGCGCCTGCTCCTGCAGGTCTTCCCCGAGGGCGCCGCTCAGAAGAACAACCACGGGAACCTGCCTTTGCACTACGCCGCGCACTACAACGCGCCAATGGAGGTCGTCGAGGCGCTGTACCACGCCTACCCCGAGGCGGCGAGGCAGAAGAACAACGATTCGAACACGCCCCTCGACCTGGCGATCGCGGACGGCGCCGCGTCGAACGTCGTCGCGCTGCTGCAGGGGAAGCCGGTGCCCCCGAGCGACGAGGAGATATTCAACAGCGCGAAGAGTCGATACGAGCGGATCGAGAGGGAGATGCAGAGGCAGGTCGCGACTCACGACACGGTGAAGGAGGACCTGGACGTGCTCTTGGGATTCTTGATGGACGTCAAGGAGAACAACCCGAGCGCGATGTACTCGAGCGGGATCGATCCGGGATTGTGCGACACGTTGGAATCGCTTCTGGATCAGGTGAGCGTTTAGACGGTTTGATGATTCTTATTCTTCGTTGGATTGGCTGGTTGCGTATTATTACGTGTGGGCGGTGCGGGCGTATTGTTGCTTGAGGGAGTTGACACTTTATTGATCATGCCGCCGACCAATCCTTTCTCTTCTTTTGCCTCATCCTGCCCACGCCGCGCCCATGGAAATTCCTTCGCCGTGAATTCGACAATAACAAAAACATGAACTGCAGGTACGCATCGCCGGCGAGGAGGAGCAGAAATCCATCGAGGACGACGAGGTGAAGCAGATCGAGGATTCCCTCGTCCCGCCCGACGATCCCGTCGAGGTGCAGCTGTCCAAGATCATCGGGCTCGACGCCATCAAGAACCAGGTGCGAGGACTACGTCGGACCATCGAGGTCGATCGACTGCGCGGGCTCAAGCCTGGAGAGTGCGACCGTCCACGTCACTTCGTCCTGACGGGAAATCCAGGATGCGGCAAGACCTACGCGGCCCGTCTCCTGCTCCCACTTATGTACAAGATCGGCGCCGTGCCGTCGGAATCGTGCGTCGAGGCCGACAGGAGCGACCTCGTCGACGCCCGGTCGGAGGAACGCACCGTCGAGAAGACTCAACGGCTCCTGGAACGCGCGAGGGGGGGTGTGCTCTTCATCGACGAGGTGTACAACCTCCTGCCGTCCAACGGCCGGCAGGGTAGTCAGGACTACGGTCCGGCGGCGCTCAAGGTCCTCGCGGCGGCCCTGCCCGTCGGCGATCCCCTCATAGTCCTCACAGGATACGCCCTCGACCTGCAGCGGATATTGTCGTCGGACATCGGGTTCAAGGGGCGGTTCCTCCTTAGGATGGAACTGCCCGACCCGACCCCGTTCGAACTGGCCCGCATGGTCGCCACAAAGCTCGGGCAGAGGGGTTACGTGCTTGGGGAAGGACTCACGGCGCGGTACATGGCCGACGCCATATCGAGCATGGGAGTGGACTGGAGAATCGAGCGAAACGGCAGGGTGGCCGACGACCTCATGCACTTGATCAAGATGGAGCTCAAGAGGAAGGCCACGAGCGGCAACGAGACGAGTACGCTCAGCCCCATGATGAGCTCGCGCATGCCCGTGCAGATGCCGGAGGAGATCACGATCACCGTGGAGGACTTCCAGAATGCATTTAGAAACGGACTCTGAATATCTCGTGTGGTGGCAGCGAGGAAAATAATGGTACGATTCGACCACTCGTTGTCCGTGTCTTTCGAGAAATAACTTTTTATACGTCGAAATATCTGCATATTGCATCGGCGGTTTTTGTGCAGAGCCAATAATAAGTATTTACATTTCATCTTCGATTCTTACATCGGAGTGTCTCCTGAAGTAATCGTGATATCCATTTAAAAGTGTGTATGTGTGAATCGGCAAAGGTCGGTGAGTAGAACTGGCGAACAACGTCGAGAGGGGAAAGTAAATCACAACTAAAGGGAATTTGTGTAAAGGAGTTTACTTTGAATATGCGATCAGCGCCCACAAACATGTATTTCTCTAGCTCACGAACTTTCCGACAAAAATAACTGATGCTCTTATCTGCCGTACGTCGAAACGAGATACTTCGAGCTAATGACGGCGAATGAAATCTGATCCCGTACCTCAAAGACAACCGCGATTGTAGAAGATTAAGGTCGTTGGCAGCATTCGTAGATAAGAGGACTGAGGAAGACATACCACTTCTTGCGATACCAGTCTACTTGAGCCTCCTCCTCTGGTTGCCCGACAGAGAAAGAAATCCATCGTTGGGAATAGTGCGACTCAGAGAGATATCAAGTCGTTGATACAAATCAAATGCCCTGAAACCTAATTGTGTATGTTGTAGAGCTAAAAATTAAGACAATTGCTGAGCATTCCTACCAATCGGCGGCGTTCCCTCCCTCGAAGGTGGCAGCACATTTCTACGATGGCAGCATCAGCGACAGCATCAATCGCGCGCTTGACAGCGAAAGAATAAACTATCTAGTGGCTCGTCGATTCGGGTCTATTGTCGAATAACGTTGTTCGAACAAATGTAAAATTCTCACTATCAGTTTAGCATGTACATTTACCCCCAAAACGAGAGCCTCCCACACAATCATCCTAACAAAGATAGACCAGGATTTTCTGGACAACAAATACAAAACACTGATTACCCTGCAAGTCATTCAAGTGCTCAGACAATGCAGGTTGAATTATGCCGTTGATGACGTCGCTGATTCACAGTGCGCCGCCACCTGACCAAATGCCGGACTCCCTGTCAGAAAGAGTAATGGGGCTAGACCCCTTCCCAGCAAGGACATCGCCGGTGCCTCCAGCGGGCTTTGAACTCTTGCTCGAGCCCGAGCCCTTACCTCCCTCGATGAGACCTCCACCGGACCACTTGGCCGACTCCCATTTATCAGAATCGCTCGCGAGCTTTGAGCTCTTGTTAGAGCCCGAGCCACTGCCTTCCTTGTTGGCGCCCGCACCACCAGACCAACCGAGAGACTCCAGCTTGGAGCTCTTGTTGGAGCCACCGACGCGACCGGACCAGCTGGCCGACTCTGTAATACGCTTGGAGCTCTTGCCAGAGCTCACTGCACTACTTGACCAGCTGACAGACTCCGGCTTGGAGCTCTTGCTGGAACCCGATCCCGTGATAGTACCTGCGCTACTTGACCAGCTGTCAGAATCAGGTTTGGAGCTCTTGCTCGATCCCGTGCCCTCGATGACACCCGCGCCACCAGACCAGCTGGCAGCCTCCCATTCGTCGAGAGTAGACTCGAGGATGGTTGCATCCCAATCGCCGACATCGCCGCCACTGGACTTGTAACTCTTGCTATAGCCCGAGCCCTCTTCACCATTGAAGTTACCAACATAATATTCTTTCGAACCCTTCAAGTAACTACCACCCTTGCTGCCATTTGACGTGGAACTCTTTGAGTATCCGCCCTTCGACTTGGAACTCTTTGAGTGTCCGCTCTTAGACCCCTTTGAGTAGCCGCCACTCTTGCCTCCCTTACTTCCTTCTGACACAAGACTCTCATCAGAATAACTTGTCCAACCATCATCGGTCCAGTCGATGACGCGCTCGTGTCCATCGCCGGCCCACTTGGTATCCACGTGATGTCCATCGTCGACCAACCCCGTCGGATAATAAGTGGGAAACTGCGTGGTGGGACTGTACGTCGGCCACTCGGTATGCCCCTTCCGATCATCGTTATCGCCATCGTGCCCATCATACCAACCGGCTTCGCACTTTCGCTGACTCACCTTGGAATATTCGTCGACGAGCTCATACCCGTCCTTGACGGATGTCACCTCGACGCATACAATCATGCATCGCTTGGGATTTCCTTCAATAACCTGATCGCATTTGGTCTGAACGTCGGTTACCTCATGTCCCTCGCTGTAGTAGAGTTTGCGCAATCCGTGCCGTTTGTCATATTCGTTGCTGCGGATGGCTGCGGTGGTATTAAGCTCGGCGAGTACCAATAATATGGCGGTGGTGCAGGTAATGCAACTGATCATGATTTGTTCCTGCCGACTTGATGAGCTGGTGCGAATACGATGATGTCGATTGCCGAAGAATGATACTTATTGGAAATTATGCGATCAAAAGCAATGCCCTCGATCGCCATGGAAGATGTAACACATCTTCGGTCGTGCATCTCACAAATTTCCAATTCGCCTACGGCGCGTTGAATTGTACGAGAGAGACTTACAGGCGGGAACAGTTTTGTTTGTCCCGGTAAAATAAACGGAAACCAGGCCACATCTTCTCGGGCTCGCCGTCAAGTGCCAGTCACGAACAGGCAGCTCGCGCTGCGCAGGCTCAAGGCGCAGCTGCTTTCGATAGCGATAGTAATGGAACGGTGGATACAAGACATGAACGCGATACGCGGGGGGATGCGGCGGAGGTGAACTGGGGTGCACAGATTCGCAATTACGTCCTTCACCGTATAAGTGGTCAAGGACTCGCAATCGGAACACGAGGCAAGCAACAGGACGGCTTATTGGACGGCGGGTCGGCTTGGAGGGCGTCGGTCGGACGGTCTTAACTCTGAGGCTGTGATTTGTGATGACATAGCGCTGGCGCGTTCACCACTACGACTATGACTACGACTACCATGGACCCTGGATCGCTCCTCGACGCGCTCGGGACGACGTCGGCATCCGCCGCCTAAACGGAAACCACCGGCGTAAGGAATCCATCGCCTCCGATGATGGCGATAGTATCAATCACGAGGATGATTCTAGCAGAAGAAGCCGCCGTCGCCGCAAAAAATTGGCCATGGATGAAATGAGCGTATCAGTATCCTACCCCACCTTGCCGTTGCTGCAGGGTGTCGTCCCTCCGTCCCTAGTCAAGATAGGCACAATGCTATAAAACAAAATTGCACAGAAGGAGATTCATTTGAGATCCAATAGGAGGCTCCTGAGAAGGATAACGCTGGCGATGGATGGCACGTGCTGCAACAATGAGCTGTCGTGCATGTTCGAACCTCCGATCGAGAACCTTGTCGAGATGTTCCAGACTACTGGAAGGTGGGATGTCATCTCTGACTTTTAATGTATACTGAGATGAGATGGGAGGTATTCATGATCATCAGATGCAGGGAATGATACGTCCACCGTTCGGAGCTATTGTCGTCGCCTCCCCTCCACGAGGCCGTTGTACGGAATGGACGTAGGCAAAACTGCAACAATATGAAGCGCCAGAGAATCTCAATCTTCATGAGGGGATGCAAAACATTGATACGGGTGCTAGGGGGACGGGATTGATCGCGCCAAATATCATATTCCAAAAATAAAAACAGTTCATCCTTGGAGGGTTCCAGCGCTGAATTCTTTGTCGAGGTGGGCGGTGCATGAGAAGACTCTTCACGACATTCTGGTCATCAGGCCGTGACGACTGAATGACATTACAGAAGTGGTGGCACCCAACTCCTAGATTTGCACATTGATCATTGAAGATGCTGTTCTCATTTTCCGATTGGTAGCAATGGTGGTATTGGTTCGATTGAGTCTAGTGCATTTGATGCGTTGAATCGACCAATGCCACTAATATCCGGTGCCGACGGATTCATGCAGAGACATCGCAGGTGGGACCTTGAGAGGAGTCGATGGCAGGGGTATAGTAGAGAGAGCAGGGACGAAGGAGGTAGTAACACTGGCAACTCGAATGGGATGGAACACAGCAAGGCAGGCTTACAAAAGACTGACAAGAGAGGAGAGAACTGGGAAGCATGATGAAAGGCTTGATCGATATGATCGAATGATTGAAAGAGAATAATGTAAAATTAGAGCTTCTCCTCCCCCCGATTATGTGTTATCTATTTTAGAGTCCTACAAATGTTGCAAATCTTGAGTAAGCACCAGTGTGTGTGTGTCTTGAAAGAAGATGAAAGGTGATGTCTCGGTCGATTACTCGATGTTGTGGAGTACCAGGCAAGTGGTCTCGCAAATGAAACATACATGTGTGAGTGACAGTAGCAATAATAATAATGAAGCACACACTAAGTCAAATATTACGTACCAGTTGCATCATCTTCAACAGAAACAGTAGAAGGCCGACCAGAAGCATCATAGTAAGGTGCACATCTCCATGGGAATGTAGGGACAATCTCCGTGGGGATGAAGGGACATATTGAATTTTAATTCAATGGCAAGCTAGTGGCTGCACACCTACATCCACGAGGAATGAGCAGGTGTTGAACATCACCGTAATGTCTGAGGTTACTTGAGCTTTGTAGATAGCAATTGAATAGCAAGTGATTCAGTAGAGATTCCTATCCTCACAAAGTGAAGATGAGGGCAATAGTTAAAGAGTTTGTCATCTCTGGATTTGGTGTCGGACCATAACATCCATGCCCAACGTAGACAGCATCATACGTGTCCAATGATTGACCCCTGCAATCAGTCCCTGTGATCATCCATCTAGAGCGCCTGACCAAGCAGGCCTACCTTCCATCTTGACAATCTTGACCTTGACACACACTGTACTTCTGCTCATGACCGCAGATCCCCACCCTCTGACAGACAATGCCCGACATCTCCTTGTTGCCATCAACGCCACCCCCTCCATCTCATTGCTGCCATCAATGCCACCCTCACTACTGCTCCAACTCCCAACTCTAGTCAAGTCCACCCAATAGCGGCCATCGAGACTTGACTCCAGCTCCTTGCGAAGCCGTCTGCCTCTTGTGCTTGTCTCATGTGGAGATACACTTCCCTTGCTGCTCCAGGAATGGAGAGAGTAGGGGTCATTTCAAATGAGAGCAAGGATTTGTCCTCATCCAGTGAGCTAATGTGCTTGACAGAGTTTGTGCTGGCTGGCAGTATTGTCTCAAGTGTTGTCTCAAGTCCAGCAAACAATTGAGCAGCAGATGCTTCAACTAAAGCAATATGACTCTGCTTGGTTCTTGGATGTTCCAACTTAATCTCCTTGCTTGTGCTCACCAAATGATGACACTTTGAGATGTGCTTGATAGATTTTGTGCTGACTGGCAGTATTGCCTTGTCATCAATGTCCATTGGATCTTCTACCCATTGCAGTGGGGTGGTGGGAGGAGCTCTACCAGGAGGATCATCGCTCGGGAAGGCTGACAAGCAGTCAATTGCCAGTAAACCCATATTCACAAGCTTTTCATACCTCCTGAATATGATCAATGGCTTCATTCCAGAATTGTGCCACATCATCAGTAGTAGGGGGTCCAGAATTAAAATTTGTATCTAGCAAAAAAGTTTCCCCCCTTTTTTCCAACTTTTGGTCTGACCGCCGTACTGAAAAATTCTCTCTTTCCCAGCCCTGGCGTTGGGTGACAAATCACCACTTTAGCTAGAGTGTGCAAGCACAGTAAAATGAGGGACAAGTGCCTATTATTTAACTCCATATTTTTTCATGCCTCAGCCATCAACCTCCTTCCCCCGCCCCCAGAAGAGTCCAAGATAAGAATCCAAGCTAAGAATCTAAGCCAGCAAAGAGCCAAGAGCCAAGAGTCAAAAGTCAAGATCAAGATCAAGTTAAGAGCCCAAGCCAAGAACCAAGATCAAGCACATCAAGCCAAGACCTCCTTATCTACCTCCTCCTTCTCCTCCTCCCTCCCACCCATGCCCAACCTCCTCTCCCTCTCCCCCCCCGGATGCCTCATCCAGATCCTCCTAACCCACTTACCGTGATGTTTGTACTATCTCCTCCTCCCCTTAGGTGATAGATGGCCTCAAAGTAAGTCATGTCAAGTGTTGTTGTCTGTCTTGTCATTTGTTTGTTTGTTTGTCAAATCACACTAGGAGGGAAGCAACCTCTTTAAACAAGAGCTTAGGCTTAGAGGGCGGCTCCTCTTTAATACTGCTCTTCTCTACATTGGCTTGTGGGATCCTCTGTTAAATCACTCGAATCTGCTTGCCAACTACTAAAGGTTCCAGTAACCTCCCAAAGCTTGGGGCTGTGTGACACCTGTGCTTATTCGCAGCGTGGACCTCCCAAAGTTTTGTTTCAGATGGAAATTCATTAAGTCCCCAAGCTCATGTGGAGTTGTGTCCAGTCATTGCTTCTGTTGGGCTCGGCGGAAATGCGGTTGTAATGGAATAGCTCTGGGTTTTTCAGGGGGACGAGCCCTTTCCCTAATAAATAGGAGTACTAGTTAACTCTCATTCTACATCCACTATGTCTTTTTACCTCCATATTATTGACTTGGCATAGTGATCAATGGTGATTCTTTTCCGAGATATTCGAGTCAGTAATGTATCCGGCGCAGCATGCAGCTCAACTCCAAACTGAAATATTCTTTCTAGCAACCCCTCAGATTCATTTTTGCTGTTGACGATTTCTTGACCTGAGCATGGTCTCACTCCATGAGAGGAATCGGACTCCCCTCTAGACTGAAAGTATTTATCGCTATCAGTTTGTCACTAACATATTAAGAACAATCACACGATGATAGAGCGAGCACTATCAAATGCATATAATATTATATTTATTATGGTAGTCTACCAAGCGGGCCACGGTGAAATGCACAAATCAGTACACACACCCCAACCCAGTAGAATAGAGCGTTGTTGTCAACCCCATTTTTCATACAGTAAACCAAATAATAATGATCTTATATCCAACTTCAATATGCAACCGAGAGAGAGAAGAGTGGGGAGGGGGGTCGCGGTAAGAAGGAAAATCTCTACTTCTTGTACGCGGCCTTCTGCTCCTCGGAGAGCGCACGCCAGCGTGCGCCGAGTTCCTTGCCGACCTCGCCGAAGGTCAGCTCGGGTTTTTCCCCAATTACCTTCTGGCGCATCTCTTTGGCGAAGAGCATGTATCCCGTGACCTTCTTCTTGCCGCTGCCGCCCTTCCATTGGGTGAAAAACCATGGTGAGGTAAAGAGAGAGAGACGAGAATGAGGGAGTTTATGAAGTGTATGTGACGTGAGATAGAGGTCATTGGCACGAAGAGACGACGACGGACACCGCCACCCAGGCAGCCACCGAAAAAGCATGCGCGACACTGCAGGCAAAAAGAGGATGCCACCACGAACGAGTTAAGCCAACATATCCTACCTTGGCGGCGGCTTTCTTAGGTGCGCTCTTCTTCTTGGTTTCAGTCATATTGGTAGAGCTCTGAGGAGGGTTTGATGAGCCGTTGAAGGAGAGGAGAAAGGGGATCTTATCTTCGACGACGATAGAGATGGAAATAATTATTGTTGTCGATTATTTACCAGCTTTTGCAGCAGATGCTCTTTTCTGGAATCGTGGGAGGCAACACTAGGTACTCGAATGATTTGTTCACAGTCTTGTCGAGGAGGGGGGGGGAAGAAAGGCTTTTTTTGTTTATAGAGAGCAATCGTACTGGAGAAAGAGATGAACTTCACAAGGAATCATAAATCGTTTCTCTTGATGATTGTACGTTTCGTCCCTGGATCTTTCTTCTTTGGTCTTCTTTTGTTGCTCTTTTTTTTTTGGCTTTACCACGTGGAGCTTGGATATTCTCTTGGGCGGTACTAATTATTAGAGTACCTACCTAGTACTTCGAGTACTAATTTTAGTATGGTACTCGGAAAAACTTGAATCTTGATGACCTGTACCCGCCCTACGTAACTTTTACAGTTACGTAGGGCAGGACCTGCACCTACGTACCTGTAAGTTACGTAGGGCGGGTTACACGTCGAGATTCAAGTTTGAGTGATTACCACCCCCAAATTGGGGGCAAATTAACCGAGACGCCTGGTGGACTAACTGACACAGTTTGCAAGGACAACCTAGTTTAATGTGTGAACTAGGTACCATAGTCCTTGCAAACATAAATATAAGCTCAAGGACATGACAAACGGACACGGGCTTGTTTACCCAGAGACGAGGACAGATGTTAGGAGATATCCAGGGGAATATTATTTGTGATGAACAATGTCCTGAGTTAAAGGAGCGCCATGATATTTACTCATTCCACCCTTTCCTAGTTCATCATGAGGTCGGTAAGCGCAACTTGGAACGTGTGGTTCTTTATTTTTTACACTCTAAACGTGAATCGTAGCCGGCGCGGCACCCAGACCCGCCGCTTCTAAAAATACTAAAAAACTTCGATCTTTTCCGTTCCCCATCATCCATCCACGGTTCGAATATGTTCCGTCCATTTTTGATCACCATCACCCCCCCCCAATGCGCTCCAACCCATCCACCTTGGTCGAATATTTCGTCCCGAATATCATTTCATTTGACCTCCAACCCCTTCTCCTGCAGGCTCTTCAGCCGTGGCATCGGCGGGACCTTCCCCACGCAAGCCTTGATCCGCGATCCGCCGACGCTCACCGTGCACGATCCGCAATCTCCCCTGGGAGAGGATTTATATTCCGAAGGAAGAGGTTTGGGTGGAGATGAGAGAGAGAGAGAGAGAGTGAGGTCGGCCGGGTACGTTAGTACTGTATGGAGAAAAAAATGGAAACACGGAAAATCTCCCCAAACTCACACTTTGCACGAATACTTCGGTTTCACCCCGAGCTTCTCGCATGCGGTCTTCAACGGCGTACCCTCCGGCAGATCGATCTTCTTCCCCTTCGACGTCAGTACCGTCATGCGCAGTAGGGAGGAGGAGGAGGATGAGGAGCTCCCGGTCGTCGAACGGATGAGGACGGCATCGCTGATGATGACGGACGACGACGGATGGTGGAGGAGGAATGCGCTAACCGATCCGACGAGCGCGGATAACAGGATGGCGGACAGTAACGAAAAAATGGACATTTGCTTTCGGGTAGAAAATGTATCGGCTGCTGCCCCGTTTTGCGCCTCGGTCCGCCGGATGGTCTGTGCTGTGCGGCGAGCGGTGTGTGATGCGGCTGCGCTGTTCCTTCGCGTCTTCGCCCTCCTTGTGTGTTTTGTTCGTTTGATGTGTGTGTTTGGTTTGGTGTCTTCGTCTGAAAACGGTAGGAGATATTTTGATGATGCTGACGCGTCAGTCAGCGAGTTCCCCGTGCCCCCACCTCCCGTTTTGGGAGTCCCGAATGGCTTGGGGGAGAGAGAGATACATATCTGAAAATGATGCTCAAGAGAAGATATGAATCCATTTCGACTCAGTTCCTCCGTTAATCATGGGAAATTGCCGCTCCGGTGATTCAACTACACAATCCTCCACCGCCGTCCCCCCCGATTCCCACCGCCACGACGACGACGACGACGACGACGACGACGACGCCCGCCCGCCGTGAACGATACTCCGACCAAATAATATCCCCACATCCCCCAAATGGAGGATCGGGAGGACGATTGCCGTCCGGAGCCTTGGACGCGCCTTGGCGACATGGTCGTCCGCGGCAGCCTGACGGAATCCCACGACCACCCCGCGTCGAGCACAAAGGGCATCGACGTACGATCGCGTGCACTGCCTCGTCCCATCCAGGGCATGCGAGGAGGACCCTCCCCGTCTTCGGCGGGGAGAGGTCGGACTATGGCGAAATCTCGGCAAACTCACGCGCCTCGCGAACGCGAGTCCCGCAGTGCCCGTCGTACGCCGTACCATACCTCCCTCGCCGATTACTTCCTCCGGTAAACGATTATCGGTCGGAGATCGATCGGGATAACTCCCCGGGCACGGGGGAGGGGGGGAACTCGTGTCGGGTTACGCGGATTTGATTGATCAGGCACCTTTGGCTGGGGGAACGATCCGAGTTATTTGCCGACTAGGTTCAAGTCCGACTTGGGTGAGTTTTAGTTAGCGAGGTCCGTTCGTTCTTTCTTTTCTACCTCTAGAGAATTTTGGTGGTTTTGTTGTACCATCTACATCGACCATGATGTAGGGGTGGGGGTGGGAGTGGGGGTGGGGGGGTGGGGGGGGGAGAACGGGGGGAGAGAAATTTGGAGGGGAGGGTCGGTATCTAGGTGGAAGGCTGGAGGAGGGAGAACGATATCAGGGACAATTAGCCTGCCTTCCTTTTTTGCCCGAAGTGCAAAACAAAAATATGCTCCACAAAAAGCATATAACCCCCGTGGGAGCTAGGTTGACACCCCTGAATAGGAATGCAAGTTCCTGAACAGAAATGCGATGCCGGAGTCTTTCCGCGTCCGCGATTTTGTCTGGGAACGATTTTCACGCCGATTTTTTTTATCCGCTCCCATGCAGGACGTCTGGCGCACTACAATCCAGCAATGGCGTTGTATATTTTTCCAATCGTCTAGATGTCTCGGGGAAAACCCGGATAACTTCGTGATACATCATAATTTTTTTCTTGGGAGGCACGATTGGAGTTCATGTTTTTCATCGTTCGGACTCAAACCTCCTTCCTCCCTTCCCTTTTTCCCCTTTGTTATCCGCACTTTACTCACCCATCGGTCGATATTCGATTTCCCCGATCAAGTACGGTTCGCTCCGCATTTCGAGGGTTACGAACAACACGACGCGCACGAGCTCCTCGCTTACCTACTCGACGGGATGCACGAGGATATCAATCGCGTGAGGGTCCGTCCGCCATACGACCCGGACGACGACGAGGAGTGCAACGGAACGAACGACTAATTGGACGCCATATCGGCGTGATCGCGGTACCTCGCGCGGAATTAGAGCATCATAGTTGACTTGTTCCAGGGACAGTTGCGGAACACGATGACCTGTCGGAACCAAATACGATCGTCGTCGAAGATGACGACGACGACGATGACGGGGAGCACTACTGCGGGCACGTCAGCGTGAAATTCGATCCCTTCATGTATCTGCCCCTCCCCATATCCAACGAATGCGACACTCTCGATGACTGCCTCGATCTGTTCTGCGCCGAGGATTTCCTGACGGGGGAAGAGCGATGGTACTGTCCAAAGTGCAGAGTGCGCGTTGACGCCACCAAGAAGATCAACCTTTTCATGCTGCCGCCGATACTCATCGTCCACCTGAAGCGTTCCGAATTCTGTTCGACATCATGCCAATGGACGAAGATTGACAGGGTGGCGCGCTATCCGCTGAGCGATTGGAACCTGTCCGCATCCATGACAAGAAGCGGAGGGGAGGGACGGAGTTCCACCCGTGGCGATGACGACGATGATGGGGTGTACCCCCTATTTGACCTGTACGCGATATCAAACCACGTGGGCAACGTGGGTCACGGGCATTACACATCGCACGCAAGGAATCGATTTGACGGAGCTTGGTACAACTTCAACGATGGGCGGTGCGATAGGATAATCAACGACCCGACAATGAGGAGAGAGGGGCGACGATCCGGAGAACGAGGATGCGGAGGATCTTCATCGTCCTCGTCGGCGGCGGCGTACTGTCTATTCTACAATCGCATCGAGAGGGTACCGGGGGCAAATGGCAAGGATGGCGTTCATATGAAGACGATAGTACGGAGGCAGAGCGTATCACGGCCCAAGTTGTGGCCGCACTTACAGAGGTCGAAGGCGGCAGAATGGGCTTCACTTCGGGTCGGCATCTGAACAAATTGTAGTTGTACAGAGGCTAGGGTTCGTGGCAACGATATGCGCCCCACACAAGACAAATGCTTGATCATTTTGGATGCATGCCACCCACCACACCATCGTCTTTCTACATCTTTACTTTCCGCGTACGCTACCTGGCCATAGTCATTTACAGGACGCAAGTGAGTTATTTCAATAGACAATTTAGAATCATCTCTACTGTACGATTGATCCGATGTTGCTATGGTGTCCATGAGTGGACGGAGTCGAATGCTTGTGGATAATTCCACACTGTTGGCTTTCAATGGAGAATGACGTTTCCCCCTATAACTGTTACATAGAACGGGCAAGTCGAACAGTGGGGTTTCTCGCGGAAGCTGTAAATTATTGAGCCGATGACAAGCTGCTAGAGTATGGAAAATCGAGAGATGATGCCAATGTGGTCGAAGATGTGGGCAACACTAAGTTCAAACATCGCTCAATCTACACAACCTGTCAGCTCCATGGTGACCGAACTATTCTTATCGCAAGCAAATTGTGCCTCTCTTCGTCCCCATTATCGCCATCGTCATCGCCGGCCGTCCTCTCAATCATCACCAATTCGTCCATCAAGACCTCGCACCCGACCAACCATCCGTCGTCATCGTCGTCGTCGGTCGCCGTCGCCAACCTCGCACGGAATTCGCCAAGCGATGCCCTCTCGGCATTCGGCGGGAGGGGCGATATCAGCAGCGCCTCGCGCCGTCGTCGCTCCTCGCCCCCCCCCTTAACCCCCTCCGACTTTCCCCCACCGTCGTCGCCGAGGAGTATCCCCAGCGTTCGTAGGAGCGGCGACACGTCCGCGGGGTAGTAGATAAGATCCGATCCGATTATCAGGTCCGGACGGTAATCGTTCGCGATATCCCGCGCCCCCCCTTCGTCGTGCCAATCGAGGCGCCTCACGGAGGCGACGGCGGGGACGACGCTGGCGCCGACGACGTTGCGTGCGAGATTCGCGCCGTGCGGATTCTTCGGCATCAGCCTACCTCCGCCGTCGCCGTCGTCGTCCTTCCTGCCCCGCCGCGACCCTCCCCCCCCTCCTCCTCCCAGTGATCGGTCGCGAGGACGCACGCCGCGCCGAGCATCGACGCCACGGCCGAGGGAAGGCCGCAGCCGCTACCGAGCTCGAGCACCCTCCTGCCCGCGACCATCGTCGACTGATCGCGGCAGCCGTCGTCGAACGGACGACGCGAAAGGAGCGCGGCGAGCGCGATCGACGACGGCCACACCGTCGCCCCGAGCCTGCCGCACCCAAACGACGTCTGTCGAACGTTCACCACGGTCGTGCCGGGCCTCGCCCTCGCGCTGCGCACGTTGTCGTCGTTTGTGTCTCGGCCGTCTGGGATGACGAACGCCCGCTGGACAGTCGGGTAGAGGGATTCGACCTCGTCCTCGTACTCGACTCGCGCATCCCTCCGGACGGGTCGGACCTCGTGCAGCAGCGCGCGCCTCCCCCTCCCCCTCCTCCCGCGGTCGTCGTGCCAGTCGAGCGCGGTGCCGTCGTCGCCGTGGAGCGAGTACGATCGGACGACTGATACGACGTCACCGGAATCGCCGGTCGGGGACGAGAAGGCGGCCGCGGTGATCATCGGAAGAATGAGCAGGCATAGGATCAGGCGCATGGCTATCCGCAGGGTAGCTCTAGAGCTAGCAGGTTACTTCTTCTATTCAAGTGTCGGGTCCCTGAAAAAGTTAGGAGTTAGGTCCATCATTGTTTGATGGTCTCCCTGACAGGGGGTTCAAATCCGCTCTGTGAGGAATGAGGAAGGCGAAAAAGATGGCCGTCTCTACCCCACAAAGTAAAAGCTGCTGCACAGTCTGCAGGAGTACTAGTACTGCCACCGCCATTTTCCACCCCGCGGCCATTGCCGCGATTTTCCATCGCTGCCTCCCTCGCATCCGTCCGCTGCCTTCGCTGCTGCTATCCCTCGCCGCCAATCCGACACTGTTTACCAGATGATGATGTCAGATGTCAGATGTCAGCAGCACGAAAAAAGGACTAACGTCCTCCAGCGATTCGCGACATCACGGGCCTACCCTTCTGATGTGCTAGCAATGGTAACCTCCGCATTCCACAAAGTCATGTTGTGATAATAACATGAAGGATAAGCGAGTATACGAATCCATTTCGCATCAGAGATGGCATTCTTCGACAAGGATGCAGATAAATTCGTGCTCCTGAAATGATGAAAAGAAAAATGACGTGAGAGATCCGCAGCCATAAAAATGGTATGAAAGTTGATGGCCTCGACTTGTGCAACCATAATTATGGATTAGGCATAGGCGAAGTTTATATTGCGTAGAACGACTCTTCTCATTCGCTGTGGAGACTCGTGTATGCGTCGGCAGAAAACAATACGAGTAAGATAAAGACGTTGAAGAGATATGAAAATAAGAAGAATGAAAAACACTCATCACCAGACGTTGTACTGAAGATTAGTTTGGAGAAGGGCGATTAATTCAAGGATAAGTTTGAAAAGTGCAAGGAGATTCAATAAGTAGAAGTGGGAACTTTGCCTCCCGACAAAAGAAATCCACCGCAAAGGCCACTATCATAATGTTGTCAGATTTTAGATCAATATTGGATCTCTTTGATCATTATGATGAGAATCAAACTGAGGACATGTATGCTGTCAAACGTGGATCCAAAGCTGTATTGAATCTGCTGAGACCAGATGTGATTTCTGACGAGATAGCACCGATAAACATTCGTGGCGAAAACGAAGAGCAGAATGCTGAGAACAATAGAAAGGATAATATTGCTGCTGAGGCAACGACGTATGATACATGCGTGAGGTGCTGGAAAGATGCCAACGAAAATTGCATGAATGTGGAGTTTTGTTGGAAGGCCTGACATCTGCAGCAAGCTGGCGACGGAGATGTGGTTTACAACGGCGGAACGGCAAAATTGATCTTGCCACGTATGCGCGAAAAAGTGGCGCGACATGATGCTGCAGTTCGACCTCCAAAGAGGACGACAGTCGTACTGCACGGAATCTTATGATAGTTACAAGTCCGTTGAGAACTCTGATAAGCTTTATCGGAGCAGTGGATTCAAATCAGTAAACACTTTCATGTCAATTCTTCATTCCTCTTGTTAGACGAATGGAATAAGGACGATGGATCTTTAGATGTAGTTGTAGAGGTCACAACCAATGGCGAGCGGTATATCGGGGAGGCAAACGGAAGATAGGATATTTATCCAGAGTCGTATAGGGCAAAAAATAAACGTCATCAAAACGACGTCTGTCTAGTTGAAAATGCTGAAGGCGAACAGAACAAGATAGCTCGATCAAAACTCCATCACCGTTCAAGTCCTTGCCGCCCAAGAAGGCCATCCCTCAGGAGGGAATCCAGTAACCCAAGGTATGAATGTATATGCACCCAATAGAAGANCTCTTCCGATCTAAGCTGGTACTGCCAAAATTTTGGCAGTACTGCGATAAGGAGATAAGTGGAGACATGGGGAGAGTTTTCTGTTTTAACTTTACCAGTCTTATTTGACAACTGCTCAAGCCGCGACTCCCATAAGACTACCAAAAAACAGGAATTCCAACGTAAAAATATTCTTCTTTTTTGGTTCCCGCTGAAATTCAAAAATTTGGCGACGGAGGCCTAATTGTGGCGGGATGGGGAGAGGACAGAACAACAACTCTAGTATCTCTACCAACATTCCTCACGCCAAGACACACAACAACATCATCCGGATGGTAACAATGGCCAATGACCTCGGCGGCGAGGATCCCCCCTCCCCCTCCGGGACGACAACGCCTTCACAACGACGACGTCGACAACGACACGATGACTCCGTCGAATCATCGTCCGGCGATTGCGGCGGCGGCAGCATCGCGCCGTCATCGTCATCGTCATCATCATCGCGAGGCCGCCGCCCGTCGTCGGTCAACCCCTCCCACTTCTTCCCC
>JALLAZ010000196.1:0-19718 GCA_036939755.1 Stephanodiscus triporus
CTGAGCTTTCGTCTGTCCCTCACCACAATCAAGTCTCACGACTGGACCTAGGTTCGTTGAGACTCAATCCATGACTGCGCGAAGTGGATACGTGACTGGGACAAGGGGGCAAGTTTGTGTGGTGCCAAAACTCAGCAGGGTTAATAGCTTCGTGCAAAACCCTGCTCCCCAGGGAGAAAAAGTCGCCCATCGATCGGACGATCACTATCCTGGGGAGTTTGGAGAATGCCCACCACAGAGCACGGGCGGTGACGGACGCATGTATCAGGCGGGCGTCAACTCCGCCCGTCTCGTCACAAACTGCCCATGTCCCCATGCCTAAAACATAAAACCAAGAAACTAAAATGAACAGAAACAGACGACGCTGACGGGTATCTTCGAGAATAAAATGTCTTGTCGGCAGGTCCCCGAGAACTTGCGTCATTCAGAGCAGATTCGCAGCAATGGTTAAGCTCCCATTGCCGGTTCTCTCGATACATTGACATTATAATCCGTCGCGATGACAGTTTCTGTGATGTCCGACATGGAATTTCCTGCCACGTTGACAAAATGAAAGTTTTGTTTCATCTTTTTTGACATGCCCTCTGAGAAGCATGCTAATTCCTCGCGCACGTACTCCTTGAAAGTGGCTCCCCTCCACCGACCCATCTTTTGGATTTGCGTGTCGGAGAAGCCCGCTAAAGAAAGAGCGTTCGCACCTCCACTGCGGAGTGAGTGGGTATCAATCCGCGCGATTGGGATGCCCTTGGCTAAGGGGTAGTCGAGCTGCGGTAATATCTTCATTGTTAATATCGCGACGCTGACTATCTGCATCGTAAAAAGTGGAGAGGAACGTTTTTGGCGTTGCCCCCTGCTGGCGTAGTTGTAGATACCGACGTCCTAGCGCGCGCACAGGGCAATTCATGGCATCCCCATTTGTCTCGTGGTACACGCATACGCCCTTCCACCCATTTTTTTGGTTATCGAGTTTGAGGGTTGCGCCGTCCGCCGACGCTATGAGATCATCCGGCGCTGTTCGTGGGAGGCAGCGGAGGTGTCCCCGGGCATTCTTCCCGAAGAAGGTTACGTCCTTGTACTTGAATTGGACCGTTTGCTTGGTCGAGTTGCGTGAGCCCTTGACAGTATAGTCCCCGACACGTAGCAAATAGTAGAAAGCAATCATTGTTAGGTCTGCCGTGGCTTTGTCCTTCGCTGTGCCCGTCCCATAGTAAGCTGTTGACACCAGGAGTTCCGGGACGTCTGCCTGTACTGGCAGTTTTTTAACTGTGGCTGGATCCTCCTTCCCATAGCCGTCCAGCATGATTTGCAGCCGCGGGAGGAGCTTATTGCTCCCGCTTATTTTTGTAGGATTGTCATTGCAGGCCAGTGCGATCGTCTGGCCAACGGCTGTAAGCGCGCTACTGACCGTGCAAGTTTTGGCTTGCTTTCCCTTACCAAAGTATCCCGTGCGGACGCGTGCCATGAATCCGGAGAGCGTTCGCATCCGCGTTCTGAAGGACGTATCCTGAAGATATGGGTCCACTCCCAGAGGAATCGTGTAGGCTTGCCAACGGTCCCAATATTTTTCGCGACCGCGGGTAGTCGCCTCCAGTCTTCCAGCGTAAAAGGCACGGTCCGCAAGACCGAAATCACGCGCATAGCTATTTTTGAGGTGGGCTGGCACACGCTCCAGGAGTTCTTATGTGGGAGGGGGAAAGATGCATTAAAAAAGGTGAGTAGGTCATCGTCCGTTTGGAAATGCCATTTTTGGTTGCTTCCGAAGGAGCGCGAAGGGATGTCAGTCATCGCGTTCTGGTCGCCCGAGATGTGGAGAGTTGTCAGTGGGCAGCTTCGTTGGGTGTTGATCCGTAAGGCCAGGACGCGGATAAGTTGTTCGGCAATTAGGCTCGAGCGCGAGGCCATACGTTGAACCCAGCTTACGGAGGGGCTGTTATCACTAAATAGTGCCACCCTCTTCTCGACCAGGCACTCGCAGACATGTTCGAGCATAAGCCACAACAGGAGGAGGCCTGCCATTTCCAGGTCGGAATTTGTGATTGTTCCGCCTCGGTTGTTGTCCGAAATGACTGACGCGGTGATGTCCGGCGGCCATTGGAAACGAAAGACAGTTGGACGGCACGCTGAAAGTTCGCCGAAAATAACGCCCCCGGCGCCAAAGCTTGACGCGTCGCATATGCCGATGTAATCCGGCCATCCTGCCACGAGTTCTTTGCATCGGGTTGGTCTTGTTGTGGATTCTCGTAGGATAGTACGCATGTCTTTGACTGCCGAGAACAGTGGAGCGTTGCGGTGGAAATATACCACAGGTGGCCGTTTTCGTAGGAGCCGGTTGCATGGGGACAACAGTCCCTTTCCCCCTTGGACAGCCAGGAATGCATGTCGTAAATTTGCGGTCACCGATTCAAACTCGGTGAATGATACACCTCATTCATTTTCGCCCGACCTGATCCATCCTTTGAGTGTGATAAGGAGTTTCGCCCTTTTCTCCTCTTCGAGCCACAGTGTTTTGCGTTTCCCGTCAAAATCAAATCCAAGCAAGGTTTTTAGTGTGCTGAACTGGCCTTCACCCTTCTTCAGCTTCTTTTCCGAGATCGGGTCGTTGCTGTCTACTGTGTCTGCCGGGAAGACGTCATGGATGCCCGTCATGACGGCGGTTGCAACATGCTCGAGTTGTTCCTGTGACGTTGGGATGACTATACACATGAAGTCGTCCACGTACACCTCCACGTTATATCTGAATCCCGATGTGTTTTGCCCAGTGGTTCCTCTCCCCGGGAGGCTATTAGCGTCATTATCGCCTTGAGTGTAATGGGTGAATTTATGTGGGGGAAGCGAGCCCACCTTTGTGTTTGCGTAGTCCATCGCTATGTCTCGTGCCGTCTCCGAAGCGGCGCAAAAATACGGCGGGGACTCTACCCATCCCATCTGTAGGGATGTCGGAACCACGAGTTTTGTTGGTGTTCCGGGTGGTTGCGGGAGGACGTAAGTGAAGTTCCACTCTTCCCCCTCTTCGCACATCATCCGCCAAAAGCCGTCCTTTACGTCCCATTTCGCCATAAAGATCTTGGCATCTGGGCTATCCTCAGATTCGGCGAAAGCATGAATGATTCGACTAAGAGCATGTCCTAACTGATCAAGCGCTCCTTTTGGCGCCGTTTTGATGGTTGTATCCTTCACCGAGGGGAGTATTCCCCCATTTTTCAGACGCAGTTTGAATGATAAGTCCAAGATTGAGCGGTAGCTTCGCAATTTGTGTGGGATTGCTGCAATCGGTGAAATCTTTAGTTGCGCAGGGGGGTTATCTTTTATATCGTCCCACAGGACAATTCTTTCTTGTCCCGCGTTGACCTTCTCGCGCGTTTCGTCTGCAAAATGCTGTATTGCCTCGGTGGTCATCGCCGAGCGGTGCGGGCCTCGGGCGACGGCCTCCCACATCTCTTCCTTGGTCCATGGTCGTCCCGTACGCGTTGGGCATCCGATTTGCGACCATTTGCGCAGGAGCTCCCCAGCGGGGTGTGACGTGGCAATTCCCGAGGGGCACATGTCCCCTCGCCACGAAGCTGGGAGTGGAGTCGTTGTTGGGAGTTTCGACTCGCCCGTATGTGTTGCCCATGCATCGAGTTGGTCCTGTTGTTCCTGCAACGCGTGCCGCCGCCTCTTGTTCTGGAGGCGCAGCCGTTCAATGTCCTTGCCGACCACTACAGTGCCGGTGGCATCAATGATGGGGGGGAGTAAGCCTTCCATCGACGCCTGAGCATCATGTTGTTGCGCTTCCCTTAAGCCACTTGCCTCGGGCCCGGGAGAATGCGTGGGGTCGTTGATGCGAGCTCCCTTGTTTGTTCGCGTCAGTGTCCCCACCGGCGGGGCACAGGACGACTTGTTGTTGGGAGGCTTCGCGCCCGCGTTGACATCCCTTCGCGGCTCAGCGATAGCACATAGAACAGGACAGATCTCACCTTGTCCCCCATCTAGGAGGGGTGCGCGTAGCTTCTCCTCTGGTTGTTCACTTTTGCTGGGCACCTTAGAGTTGCAGGGTAGTTCCAGTTTTTTGCTGTGGTCCGCGTCGGGGTTGCCCTGTTGTGCCCAACGGTCCATCCGCCGTGATTGGTCGAGCCGTCCTTTGCCAATCGCGAGTTCCTTGATTTTGTTACCTCTGGCGATGATGTCGTTGTGCCTATCATTAAGTGTTTTATTGGGTGTTGATGTCGAGCTTTCGCTTGTTGACTGTGTTAATATTTTGTTCCTATTGCTATCCCCTAACCGTGCCGCCTTGCGTTGTCCCATTTACTGTCAGGCGTCTTCCCCTCCCTCTGGTGGCTGCTTCCGTTTCTCGGGAGAGCCCCCTTTTGGGAGTTCCGTGTAGTATACAACGCCCTTACCGATGCAGTCCGCCACCGCGTCGGCGAATTCGTCCGTAATATCTGCCTTTCGAACGTGCCCCTTGTAGTACCTGCACCGTTTCCCTTTGAAACATTGCCCCAGCACGGTATTCCAACAAATACACGAGCTACCGGACGGGGTGGTGTATCCCTTGAGTCCCGGCATGTCCGTTATGCGCTTGTTTGACGCTGTAAGGATGTCTGAGAGGTTGATGTAGTTGTTGTATTTCGATAGGTATGGATCCATGAGCGCCCTAATTTTTGGGTGGCGAATGTCCTCTTGACTGGATCGTCTGGGCGTTCCCGGTTGCCCGCCCGGTTGTCGTAGGGGTGGGGAACCCCACCCCCCCGGAGGGGGAACATTCGGCGGAGGTTGGGGTGTATGGCGTGGTGGTTTCCCTGGCGTCCCCGGAGCCTCCGATATAGTTGGCGTGGTCCACTGCTTGGGGAACGTCGCACGTTGGACTGGTTGGGCATTCCGAACCGCATCTGTAATTGACCCCAGGCATGATACTGAGAACTCAAAAGGTATGCCTGGGGTGAAGTCCGTAGACACTGGGTTGCGGCCAAAGAAGGATCGTCCATCATCAATGATTGCCCACGTAATCCTGGCACATATTTCCCTGGTGTAGGCATCCCTGATCGTGAAACACTCCTCTCTATCCAAGATGCGGTGGAGCTTAACAAGCTCCTTGTAGTAGTCGCAGCCATCACCAAACAGCGACCATAGGAGCGCGCAGAAAGTCCCAATGTTGAGCTTCAGTTGCATGTAATCAGGTGCAGGGTTTGGAGTTTTCCCTTTTTCTTTTAAGATGTCCTCGAGTTTCCTCGTGGTCTTGGTCAGTTCCGACGCCTCCTCGTATCCCCTCTGGGTTTCGGCCTCTACTGCTGAGAGGGAGCGACAAGCCAAAATTGAAATTCCCCTCGCCGCTGACTCGTATTGCGCCACCGGGCCCCCTGGGTTGAACCTTAACGCGACAAGGTCGTCAAAGAACTTGGCCGTGAGGTATATTGATTTGTCACGTTCAATATGCCTACTCCGACACCACGACTCGATGGACTTTTTAAGGTGGTCGCGGTATGTGTCGTGTGCTTTGCCCTTCGTGGCTTGGATGACCGACCAGATTGGTGGGATGTCTTTCGCTGACATCACCCCGCATGCATCTTTCAACTTCGCAATTTGGTCTTTGTCAAACCCCTTACTCATTTCGAGCGGGGTAGTTCCTTGTGCGAGTGCCCCCGCTCCCCCTCCCGTGGCTTGTCCCGCCACCGCTTCGGTGAACTGAAGCATGCCCTGGCCAACTGTCGAGGCTAAGAGGCGTGCCATGTTCAGTTGGTTGGTCATGTTGTGCTGTGGTAGGGTTCGCCCTCCTTGCTGTTGTATGTTGCTTGAGGGGCGTCGCCCCAATGCCATGTCCAATTTGTTTTCGACCCAGGTGTCAAATTCGTCATCATCGATTGCGACTGAGTCGACCTCGATGGACAGGAGGCTCTTTTTGTTACTACCGTCCGCCTGGCTGGCCACCAGGCACCATTCGACGACTGTCTTCCATTGGTCCTCTGTGATGCCGCCGCCCAAGCGGAGCATGACTTCATCCATTGCCGCCAGCACGTCAGCCGGGGTGGATGCACCCCCTGCCTCCCGCAGGATTTCGATCATCGTGGTCGGGAGCGCGAGGAGGTAAGGCACCTTCGTTTCGCTTGTCATTTGTGTGGCCGGAAGCCACCACTTGTTCCTGTTGGTCTCGAGTTCGAAGAACTCAGAAAACTCTTCCTTGGCCAAGTTTGCTTGTCCAGAGAACCATTGCCACGCTTTCACTTGTGGCAGACAGATTGGTGTGGGTTCCTTGGTGGCTCTCCGGTCGCCGATGAAGCCCAATACCTTGCCTTGATAGGCGTTGGTGGAGGCCCTAATCGAGTAAAACGTTCCTAGCGTGTGGATAATAGTGACATTTTTTTGCTCCCCCACCATAGCAAGGTAGAAGCGCAATTGAGTGTAGTTCGTTGCCAAGTCTTTGAATGCGGCTTGTCTGGCGGTATTACCTTGTATGTCTCGCTGCAGCGCGAGTTCCGACGCGACAACTTGGGCGTCGTAGTTCTGGTGGCCTTGCTTCTTGAGGGCCGCTGTTATCCCCGAGAAATCCGCCTGCGGGGTGGGGGGTTGTGTGGCCCCCTGGATGTTGGGCGCGGTCATCCCTTGTCCCCCTTGTTGGTCACTATCCTGGGTTTGGGTAATGGCTCTCGCTGTGCCCCGTGTCCTTGCCATGACCAGGTCCCAAGACCCGGCATCATCGTCCTCGCCGTCCCTGCCTTCCCCCGGCCTGCGGATCAGGCTCGCCTCGTCACCTAATGAGGTGAGGGCGTCATTGTCAGCGCCGGCGGCGTTTGTTCCGTAACCTAGCACCCGACCAATTCGTTCCATCTTGTTGTTGTCCCCTTTTGTATTTTTTACGATGATTCGTCCGAAATTAGGTGCTGGGCGCTTGCACTCTCACTCGCGCTGTCCGTCCCGCTGCTGGAGGTGTGGGAATTGATGGACGCAGCAGAGCTTAATAAATCGATGGGGTCGAAGTCGTCCTCCGTCGTGTTGTCTGTCACGCTGGTTGACGTGTGGTAATTGACAGACGCCGTCGTGCTTGATGCGTCACTGTGGTCGAGGTCGTATTCCGTCGTGAGAGTGCTTGTGTCGTCGTCGTTTGTTTCCCCCTCGTCAGGCCAGAAGTAGTTCTCTCCAAATAAAATCACCGGGTACGGGGCGACGGTTTGTTGGATGATAAGTCGGAGACTGCGGCGAGGTTCGGTTGCGTTTCGTGCGTCGATATCCCGTAGGTACTCGGCCATGCGCTGTATGCGGGCCCTCTTTGCTTGGTTCTGCAGTCTCCGGCTTTGCCTTCGGCGCATTAATTCGACGCCCGCTGGATGCTTGACTCTGTAAAATTCGCTGTTGCCTCAATACTCGTGCGGTCACCACGCCGGTACCGCTAGTTTTTTGACTCTGGCGTGAGCTATTTTTTGGTGTAGGGGGGGTGTTGATTGCGGTTGAATGCTTAATTCTATAGACTATTTTCCCCGCTATCACCTCGTGACTGTCATGGTGCAGTCTGCTCCGCCAAAGGAATGAGCGTAGACTTCTTCCGAAGAGCAGGCAGATCTGCAATTTCGTCTGTCCCTCACCACAAAAAACCTGTTCGTCCGTGAATCACCGTGTCAAACTACTGTCATTTCTCTGTGATTCGAAGGTAATTGCGACGCTGTCGGATAATTCCGAATTTTCCGAGGGCGCCGATATGAGATGGCCGTCTTTGAAAAACGACAGTCCTTAGAAATCGGCAGTACCTAATACTTTTAAAACTCGGTCAAATAGACAGCTGTCTGGTCAGTTTTTGCGTTTTGTCTCAAAAAAACGTGTGGTCGGTGGATCTAAATAGGTATTTCAGGTGACGGGCTGGATAGATACAGCGTTAGCACAGCTAGGTAATCACATTGGAGCTGCCTTCTTTGCTCAAAACGGAGGACGCAGAACAACGCTTCTTTGCCTGCGGAAAATTAGGTTTTTCCGAATATATGTCAGAAAAGTGCCTGAGCACAACTCGGGACGGCCTCTTATACCCCCTCAGCACCTAAGCCAAGGCGACAATTGAGCGGTAGTAGTCATTTTAGCTTGGTAATTGCTCCCTGCGCGTTTTCCCCCTTCTGAAATTGTGTCTCGGTTGCAAATAATACGTCACACCATCGAACAATCACATCTTCGAGACATTATCTACGATACATCCGATTCAACAGGCTCCCAAAGAATCGAACGGTTAGAGACCTCTGAGGCCTATGTTTTTGATTTGGATTCTAGAGAGCATGGACCGCCAAACGTAAATGTTCTCTGGAGCTTACAAAGAACGCAAATATCATATCTCACAGAGAGTGAGCTGATACTACCTACGCTGCGAAGAAGGCAACGAAACATCAACTGCTCAACTTGTTTATTCGATTCCTCCGAAACATCCATCAAAGTCAAGTCCTGGAGGGTGTTTATGTTTATGGAGCATTCAGTCTTGCCTCATTTTTTCTGCACCCACTCATTCAATAATATGAGAAAGGCTGCTTCCTCAAGAGAGTTCTTGTTCCGCACAATCACCTGGATTTTGATCGTATTGACATCGTCTTTCATCTCCTTTGACATTGGCGTGTGGACCGGCATCGTCATTCGATCTTCGGGGAGCGGCGAAGGTCCTGCTGGAAAAGATGGACCAGTTTCGAGTCCGCAAAATTTGGCGGAGTCGCATCGAAAGGCGGAGGAGCTTGCCAAACAGATAGTCGCATCGCAATTGGATGAACTCTGCAAGAAAGTCTCTCCCGCAATCCCGAAGGAGGAACCGCAAACGTCTCCGAACAACGGCGGCGGCTCGCCTCTCTTCTCGGATTCGTTATCCCACTTCGTCCAAGGACTTGCTCGCGTGTCTAAGGGTGACTTCATGCAAACATATGACCTCGGCGTCCCGCCCAACGCAAACACCGACAATTTAGATGCGCTCATATTGTACACCACGAAAACGGCACTGCCTTCGAACACAGATACAAAAAGGGATGCTCGGCACGAGGATCCCACGAAGCCGCTGCCGCTCCTGTCCGCGACAACTGCTACAGAAAATTGTGATACGATGAACGTCATTCTCATTGATAATCTGGACAACTCAAGGCAATGCTTTGCACTGGTCGGGGAGCAATATCGGAGCTACCACGTGCAACGATGGATGAGGCGACCTGATGCACAGATGAGAACAGGGCCCAGCAAATGTAAACTCGATGCGAATATGCCGTTGAGATTGACATCGCGTGGTTGGACTGTCGGGGGAAAGCAAGAATTTGTTACTCCCGAAGATAATGAGGTCAAGCGACACCAGGAACGACTCCTTGCCTACCTCAGTGCGGCGGACGATGTCAAGTCACGCCTACGACAAACTCTGGAGCAAATGAATGGAAAGACAGTTGTGGTAATGACATGTAACCGTGGCCAATCAGAGTTATTGATGAATTTTGCATGTTCGTCTCGTGCTAGGGGATTTGATTTACAAAATGTGATCGTTTTCCCCACGGATTCGGAGACGAAGGAGCTAGCGGAGGGGATGGGCTTGATAACGTTTTATGAGGAAAAGCTAATGGCATCGATACCAAAAGAGGAAGCCATTCATTATGGAGATGATGTATTCTCGAATGTCATGTTCGCAAAGGTCCTTTGTGTCCAGCTCGTGAATGAACTTGGTTATGACTTACTCTACCAAGATGTAGATTTGGCGTGGTACAAATCCCCGCTGGACTTCTTCCAAGATAATTCACTGCCAAAATTCGACATGTACTTCCAAGATGATGGCAATAGGCAGGTGCGCTTTGCGCCATACGCTGCCAACTCGGGATTTTATTTCGTACGGAGCAATGACAAGACGAGGCATCTATTCAGGCACTTTCTCTATTCGGGAGACTTGATAACTGCGTGGCAAAGTCATCAGACGGTCGTCATTGCGTTGCTGGCAGAACACAGCTCGGTGATGGGGCTCACGGTGAAAATATATTCGAAAGAAACAGAGGAGTTTCCCGGAGGTCTGCAATTCCATCGCAAGAAGGAAGTCATGAAGAACATCATCAGTGGTAATTCCAAGGCGTATATCTTTCACATGTCTTGGACCAATAACAAGGTTGACAAATTGAAGTACTTCCAGCAGCTGGGGGAGTGGTATGTTAATGACCAATGCATTGGGAGGGATGTGCATGAAATTGCCGGCACAGAAAGCGGAGCAGGTGGGGGGTTCAAAAATGGCACAGTGTTATCAAATTGCTGCTCGGCTGAACCGATATTCAAATGCCACTTCCGTGACAAGCCGAGCAAGTTACCTTGTCCAGACTCCCCGTACACAGTTCAGGAACCAGAGGAATCGGCAGACCTTTCGTTTTGGTAGATATTATGTATGGTCGGAATCCAATGCATTGAATTTAAGAGATAACTCCTGACCATTGTCTAAAAAATGACTTTTTGCCATTCAGCCCATCTACATAATTGATTTTTGTTGCAGTGTGCAGTGAAGCTTGAAGAACTCCTGGCATTATTGAGGGGTGGTGCTTCAACTTTAGAGAAAGATGACGTGGCAGATTTGGGGTTGGGGTTGGGGTAATTGGTGTTGATGCTCATGTTTAAAAATAAACCCAATGAAGAAACTGCGACTCTTCTCAGGGACAATATTGAGAGAATGCCTGGCTGCTTTCATCCAGCCCCTCATATGCTAGAGATGATCCATGACACTGAACCAATGGGGATGATGGGACAACTCCTGTCTGCAGTGTGCTTGATGTGATGTGTGAAGAGGTGCTTGACTTTCCACATACTGCAATTTCCTAGTCAAGAAACGTCCCAAAGATCCTGAAAGCATTTTGGGGGCATGCCAGGTACTAGGTAAGAAGTTTGATTGTACCATTGAGGTTAAAGGGGGGGGGGGGGGCATATAAGGGTTTGAAATGTCTTTGCTATTTTTGTTGTCTGAGTGGTTTCATCAACAAAAACTAGGTTGCTTGTTCTCAATTTCTGAGACCCTCTCTTTGGCTGGAGTTGGAATTTTAATGGCTAGTTATGGTTATGGTTACCAAGTGAAAGTGAAAGCAAAAGTGATGAATTGTGAGTGGTTTTGGCTTTGGGGGTTTTAGAGGTAACCCACCTTTGACCTTGATGGCCTTGGTAATGGTCTCCTAAAACTTTTGACTAGTAGTTAAAAAACCTATTTGTTGATGTCATCAAATCACTTGAATTTCTTCTTGCTAGAAGGGTCAGGTGAGGTTAAACCCATAATATAATCATCCTAAAAGCAAGCACCAATGAACCAGGGCAATCGCAAATGACTATTGATTTTTGGTTTGTTGTGGTGTAGGAATTGAATGGCATGAAAAAAGAGATGGCCTGCACAAATATTTCAAAAAATGGGTGACTGCCAAAATTGGTCTAAAGTTTTGACCCAAAAAATCTAGGCTTTTTTTAGGCCAGGTCTAGGATTTGCATGCCCTGTAATTAGCCTAAATAATATCTGGCATGAACGTCTTGTTATACTGCGGAATCAGTATGTTTGTGTGGTGTCTTTTCTCTATAGAAGTTGTGCCACCTCAAACTCTTCGTCCATTTCCTATGTGTTGAGGCAGACAATGATGTGGTTCAGTGATGCTGTGCGGCTAGTTCAGGAGCTGTGTTTGATCCTCCTTATGATTCTCTACCACAACAACATCCGTGATAGGACATATTACTTTGTGAGCGCCATGGAAGAGGCTCTTTGATCATGGCAACGACTCATCATTTCTTCACATGACTGGGTTGACTCATGCGGCATTTTGGAACCTGCTGGAGTATCTTTTTGATATGGATTACCTTTCCTGCTATCACCATTGCAGATGGCCACCCTCTCTGCCCCCTGAGGGTATGCTTGGTCTGTTTCTGTTCTATCTCAGAAGCACCGTGCATTACAAACATCTGTGTATGATTTCTGGGTTACTGCCTCAGTTTGTAGTCAGATAATTAGCATTATGCTAAAAGGGTGCTGAGGGAAATTCGAAATCATCAATTGGCTCAGGTTATGTTTCCTGACATCGGTAAAATGAGAGCGTTTTCTGATCAGGTGCAGTTGCATGAGCCATCAGTTGCCAATATCATTGGATTAATGGACAGTGTTGCATTGATGTCCAAATTGCTTGTAATTTTTTTGGACCAGTGACGAAAAGGTCAACAAGGTGCCTGCAACGAGATGTGAGGGACTACATCCTCAAAATTAGTAATGTTCACACGTTGCTTCATCAAGCAAGCTAGTGGGGAATAAGCGGACTTCAGGGCGCCTCCCCCCAGTGCAAGAAACTGTTTGGCAGAATGAAAATCAGGATGTCTGCCGGGCGATGGACAGATGGTGAGGAAGAAATATGGATGTAGCCAGACTTGTGGCTCCGACATGGCAAGTCGGAGGAACTAAGAAAGGGAAGAGTAAGGAGTAGATGTGAGCACGAGAGCTCACTTCTTTTAATTTATTTCACCGGCGGCGGCGGCAGGAGGCCACAGGGATATTTTCACTTCCCCAAGGGAGGGGAGGAGGCGCCGCGGCGCCAAGCAAGGCATACGAGTCACCTGTCACAGAAATCGTGAAGCACACATTCAACACCACGTGAATAAATTCGCCGCGCAGTTTACGGAGTCCCGAAAAAGGGTGACGGGATATATCCAGCGAGCGGGGATGGACTTTTGTCTTTTGATAAGCTCGTTAGGTGATGTAACTGTAGTTATAAATAAATTGAAGGCCACCAAAGATTGGGAGCTTGTTCAGTTGGAGCAGTCCTTGCACGAGCTGATCAGATCGATCAAGAAAATTTGTGTGGGGTTTGATGACCATAAGCAGTCAGTGTTCAACTTGGTACAGTCCCTCAAGACGCTATTTTTGAACTTCCAATCGGAAAAAGAGACCACGAGGAGGACACAAGGAACTTTCAAAGTCTTTGGGATATGGTTGAGGTGTTCGGGATACAAGATGGGATGGTGGCAGAAGAACTGAGGTGAAGGAACATTACTAATTCCACAGCTGCCAAGCTAAGAAAGGCAGAGGATGTCTTCATTGAACAGGTCAAGGCAGCGATGCTGATCAGTGGAGTGAGTCGTCAGCAGTATAGGAAACTGAAGGATGAGCTGGCAAATGATTATCTGCTCGGATCGGACTGCTATCCGGACATGCTGGAGAAGGCAGCAAGGATCCTGGCGAATTACCAGAACACGAGAGCAAGTGTGCCCTACAGAGCGAGTGGGAACAAAACAGGTGTCATGTTTCTACAGCTCGGAAGAAGAGGAGGTCAGGGCGCAGGAAGAGGGGGACAGGAAGGCCACAGAGCCAAGGCGGAGGCAAAGACCGGCTCAGGAGAGTCTTCAGGAAGTGGCGGTGATGACACCAGCACGATCACAGGTTGCACGGGGGGAGACACCTCTACTAAGATCAACAGCAAGGGGGAGTTGCACTACTTTGATTGTGGCTCGCCAAGCCACTGGGCATTTGAATGCCCCCCACTCAGCAGGGAGCAGCAATCCCAGCTCCACATGCCGCCGAGGATGTACATCAGCTGTTGAACATGACGTTTGCACAAGGAGGTGAGCTGCCTAACAACAGGGCATATCTAGATGGGTGTTTGACCATCACCTCTTTCAAGAGTGACAAGTACTTGAAGAGGATCAAGACGGAGGCACAAGAAGTGCACATCAACTGCAACGCAGGAGTGATCTCCATGAACAAGAGGGTATCTTACGGGAACATCAAGGCCTGGTACCTGCCGGACGGGGTAATCAACATTATTTCCATGCACGAGCTGGAAGAATTGTACCGCATCACCTATGACAGCTGGGAGGGCTATTATGTTGTGCACGCACGGAAGGGTGAGGTGCGGTTTCACAAGGACAAACAAAGGCTGCCCTACCTGGATCTCGAAGAATTGAGTGAGGCGACAGTGATACTATTGCAACGAGGGCAAGACCACTGCATGGACACAATGGTGAAGGAACCCAAACACAAAGGAACGGTGGCGCTAGTCCAAACTGTACAAAGAATCTACAAAGGATACACCAAGCGAGAAGTACTGAAGGCAAAGGAAGCATGGAGGGCACAGGCCATGATGAGAAATCCAAGCAAGAAAGACTACAAAACCATGGCAAGCAACAACCTAATTCCAGATTGCCCCATTACATCAATGGACATAACTAACGCAAGGGCCATTTTCAGGCCAGATCTCCCAAGCGTGCAAGGTAAAACAGTGTGGGTGATGCCTGCACCAGTGGTGGGCGACTACGTGGCAGTGCCACGAAGCCTAATGGATGCGAACAAAGCCATAACGTTGGCAGCAGACGTACTTTTCATTGACGGAATAGCATTCCTTCTGACAGTGGTGCAAAGGATCAAATTTGTGATGGTCGAACATCTGCCGGTGAGAACTGCACTGAGGTTGAGCAAGCATATGAAGCGAGTTATGTATATGGACAAGCGGGGTTTAGAGTAAGAATGATACTAATAGACAGTGATTTTGTAAAACTCAAAGAGCTAATGCTAATGCCTACAGTAGAATGCAATGCAATGGCAATTAAGGAACACATCAGTGAAGCAGAGCGGACCATCAAGACATTGAAGGAGCATGTGAGGGGCCTGTTGTGAATGCTTCCGTTTGAGCATCTCCCACCATGAATGAAGATTGAGTTTATCTACTTCATGGTGCTATGTGCTATGAATAAATGCGTTTCCAGTGAAGTCTGGAGTGTCGGACAAGTTATCACTGCTTGAGTTGCTGCTGCACTGGCGACTCAACTACAAGAAGCACTGTCAAGTGGAGCTGGGAACATGCTGTGAAGTACATGATGAGCCCACTCCTACGAACATGATGACGGCCCGGACACACGAGGCTATTGCGTTGGGACCTACAGGAAACCTACAAAGCAGTGTAAAGTTCTACTGCATTAAGATGGGACGAGTGCTCAAATATCGCTCTTTCATGCCTATGCCAATGCTGGACCATGTGATTTGGCAAGTGAACACAATTGGTAAGCAAGAGAAGCAAGGTTGCGCATTCCGTTTTTTGGACCAATGTGATGAGCCATACAAGTGGACTGATAAGTGCCGGAAGATGACCCTGAATTCCAAGGACTGTTGGATGAAACTGAAGATTTGGTGGTGTACCCTGATATCAGTGCAGAGCTTCCAGGAGTGTTGCTTGAAGAACAAGAACAGGATTTCCAACAAGATTTCGAGACACTCATGGCAGATCCAGAGCCCAACTTCCAAGAATTAGCAGGAGAGGTGCTGCACAATGCCGGAATCAATGCAATGATGCCCTTCAATGAGTGCATCAAGAGTATGTGCCACATGGCCCCGCAGTGATTGAACCCGAATTCAAAGCTTAGCATTTGACCCGCCCTATGCAGGGCTGGCACCCATGGATGGCAATCCAATGGTTGCATTGGGCAACAATAGGAATGACAACATGGCTGCCATGATCCCTGAAGATGCTACCACCGGCAGCCAACATTACCCAACACGAGCTTGCAGGAGTGCAGTGGGCAATCAACCTTATGACACATATGCCCCACGCACAACCTTTCTACATCTCAGAATGGCGCGAGCGCACAGGAGTGATCTGGAGGCAAATAGGCTGGCATGAATGATGATGGAGGAGTGATTGCTGGTAACAATGACTGCAACATTGGAGACTTTTGTGGATGATGTGACACATCGGGTGGATCAAGCCATGTGCATGACATCAGAAGAAGAGTTGGGGTCATGGCATACCTCCTGTCGCAGTATAATTTGAAACCCGGTCTGCACAAATTTGGGATATGAGGGGAGAAAGCCGGGTGCAAAGGAGATGTCACAGCTTCACATCATGGACACGTGGACTCCTATGGATGCGGGTAAGCTGTTGCAGGAACAAAGGATGAGAGTACTCTCCTCTTTCCTCTTCCTCAAAGAGAAACAAACGGGGGATATCAAGGGAAGGGCATGCAATAACGGGCGTCACCCACCGTATCAATGGAGTCAACGTTCATTACTGCAACCATAGCGGCCAAGGAAGGAAGAAAGGTGAGGTGCTATGATGTACCCAGCACGTTTGTCAATACAGATGTGGATGAGGATGTCATAATGGTGCTGAAGGAGAACTTGCGGACTTGATGACCCAGATTGCAACTGAGGTATACATAAAATATGTTATGGTGGACAAAAAGGGGACACCAATCCTCTACGTGAAACTCAAGAAGGCGCTCTATGGGCTGATGAGGGTGAGTCTGCTCTTTTACCTCTCAACACTAAATGGTTGATCAGGTAACAATATATTGTAACACTCAACTTGTACTGCTTCTAGAAGCAATACATTTTTTAACATAACATGTTATTTTTAAATCTCAACAGTATACATGTACATGTAATAATGTATTGTTTTAAGAAAAGTACATTGTGTCTAGATACAATAAATTGTTACTAGAATTATTTGCAATAGAGCAAATAATCAATCCATTTATTGCTTCTAGGATGAACATTTTACTGTCTCAAATAGATGCATTCTACTGACACTAATTACCTAATTTGACTATGCAGACATACAATCATCCCCCCCTCTCCCATCAAACCTCTCTCACAGCATTCCCCTTCCTGGGCCTAGTTGAAGCTCGCACCTTGCGCGCTTCTTTATTCTTCCTTTGTTGTCACTCTTTTTCTTTTTGACTTTGTTGGCAGAACTTTCCTTGTCACTCTCATTATCCCTTCCTTGGCTGGAAATGTTGGCGTCGTGTCGGGGATTTTTCCCCAAAAAAATGGCCGACATGCCGACATGTCGGCGCCATGTCACTGACACAACACAGACCATGTCGGCGACATCAAGTCGTGTCGGCTCCTCAGATGCCATGTCGATGTCATGTCGGCGTCATGCAATTGCGGCATGTTGGCACAATGAAGGTGATAACTGTGATGACGACAATGACGATGACAACAACAGCAGTGGCGGCGGAGGAAACACAACAATCAAATAGTACACAGACAAGAAGAAGGGATGGTAATGGCAATGGCGATGGTGACAACGGTGACAACAATGATGACGATGATGATGACAATGACAACAATGACGACAATGAAGGTAGTGGTGACGACGGTGGCGGCGTTGGTGGTGATAGTGGCGACGATGACGGCAGCGGCAGCAATGCAACAATCAAATTGTACATAGAAGAGGAGAAGGGACGGTGATGATGGTGGCAATGACAACAACGGTAGCGGCGACGATGAAGATTACAAAGGTGACGACGATGACGACAAAGGTGACGACAACAGCGGCGGTGAGGATGGGGGTGGCAATGATGACAGAGGGACAAAACAACAGGCAACAATCAACTACAATTAAAAGCGGCAGTTGAATAGATGGGATGTCACCGTCGCAAGACAACAATGGTGACAACAACTATGATGATGGCGGTAAAGAACGGCGATGGCGGCGGCACGGCAATGGCGGTGGCATGGCGACGGAGGCAGCACGGCGGCGGAGGCAGCGGCGGCAGCTGCGGATCTGGCGGCAGCATGACGGCCGCGGTGGTGGTGGTGGGGGCACGGCGACGGAGGCGGCACGGCGGGGGAGGCGGCGACAGGAGGAGGGCCTTCTCAAGGTGTTGTTCGTCGCGCTCGTTTGGTCCTCTTTTTTTTGGGTTGGCGAGCCGCCACATGGGAATTAGATAGTGCGCTTTTTTTGGTCGCCTGTCTTTGGTCCGTCAATGTCGGGAAACCGCGACACAAAAGTGAGCCGACACAGTAAAAACCATGTTGCCAAAATTGGCCTGTCGGGGCAAAATTTGGCGACATTTCGCCTTGTTGCCGGCATGTCGCCGACATTTCCAGCCAAGCAGACGGAGGCGGCTCGAATGGCAAACTAGCACTCCTGCTTGTGCTCCATCGTCAGGTCGAGAAGGTGAAGAAAGAGAAGGAGGATGAGCAGCAGTGAACTCTTCACTCAGAGTCTGCTTCTGCATCTGCAGGCGGTGTCCCCAAGAACCATGCCCTCAAGCGTGCATTCTCCAAGCTGTGGAATGTGTACGAGACGCCCCTCAAGAATTACATTGTGGTCGAAAAGAAGAGGGAGAATGCCACCTTTCGTACTCCCTCCCTCTCCTTTCAGCTGAATGGTCAGCATGCTCAGGATCTGGTTACCTAGGGAACATGGACAAAGTGCCCAACAAACTGCCCATCGTGCGGCCATGCATCAACTATGCCCCTGCAGTCGCCGGAAGAGGTTGTGGCCAAAAATGATCGGTGGCATGCGGCAGCCGATGCCATTGATGGAGGGGATGGGAAGATCAAGGCAGCGGTCGACAAGTCAGGCTGTTATTGCTTCTACAATAACTGCTTCGGCGATGAGGATGGCATTGGGTACTGGCTCTGCTTTGAGGTGGCGAGGACAACGAAGAGCGACGAAGATGCACGGCCTTCGCCAGGTGAGATGGCACCCTCTCAAAATGCCATAATTTATCAAAATACATAAAATGTAACTGTAGTTGAAAAGAAATGTTTCTGTAGCTACAATAATGTTTCTGTTTATGTAGTTAATGTATCTGTTAAATTTATATTTACAGTTGATAAAATAAATACGGTTTTGATTAAATTTAATGTAACGATTTTTTTAAATTAATCATTTTTGTAACATTGAAGATTTAGCTGACACATTTTCTACACGTTTAAGGATTTAATTGTTTTTAGATAGAGTAGAGATTATTAAATGTAATGAAATTAAATTTTGTTTTAATTTAGATGAAGTTATTTTGCCCGTCCCATGGCCTTTTTTTAATGATTTTTGGTATTAATTTTTTGCCTAACATTTTTTGTCATGTGGGATCCTATCCCCCACCTCCTTTTGTTTTTTGATTCCATACGCCCCCTCCCCCCCTCTCGTTTTTTGCTTCTGCCCCCGTCCTTCTAGCCATCCATGGTTGTTTACCATAATCCCAACAAGCTCGGTTGCAGGAAATATCTCCTTCTGCTATCTCATCAGCGACATATTGCGCATTACTTGGGTTGTCTATTTCATTCTTACACCATCATTGGATTCACCGTCATTCCGCAAGAGTTTTGCCAAACGATTGCATCATATCTGGAAGAATTCGACAAAGGTGCCGGTTTTCTCATCAACTTGGGTGACACGTACCAAGTTGTGTACAACCGCCGCCGCGGTGAAATCTTCGTATCAGGATTTTGGGTTCAGTGCGATTACCACCCGCCACTCATCGATCAAATCAAGTCCTACATCGAATTGATTCCACGAAATAAAGTATTGCCTTCCATCCCCACTGGTCTCTATCAAAACGCCACTCTTCTCCTTTCACCCCCCGACGACGAGTGACCGTAGCCTGTATAACTCGAAATTAAGTAATTAATCTTAACTTTTACGCTACACAAATATTATCTTTACATTGTAATCATTTTGCTGTTAACCCCCCCCCCCCTCCGTTGCCGCATGTCCCTTCCTTTTCCTTTCCCGCGACCCATCTTCGTCGTACATTTCAATGATACGATGATATATTTCCCCCCCGTCATTCTCCGTATATCTCCCCTCTTCCCCCCCCCAATCCTCGTCGTCTGTGTCGTCCCAATTTCCGAAATCACTGTTCACAATTCCTCCCTCCCCCTTGCCGCACGTCCCTTCCTTTTCCCTTTCCCCCGACTTTCTTCGTTGTACATTTCAACGATACGATGATATATCCCCCCCCACGTCATGCTCCGTAATTATCCCCCCTTTCCCCCCCCCCAATCCTCGTTGTCTGTGTCGTCCCAATTT
>JALLAZ010000197.1:0-20936 GCA_036939755.1 Stephanodiscus triporus
TATGGGTTAGTGACTGAACATGTCCCCATAGCGCTATGGGGATCCCCATAGCGCTATGGGGATTCTCACGTCCCCATAGCGCTACGGGGATTCCCATAGCACTATGGGGATGTACACCACAACGCGTCCCCATAGCGCTATGGTGATCCCCGTAGCGCTATGGGGATTCCAATAGCGCTATGGGGATCCCATTAGCGCTGTGGGGGCGGTGGTGGAGGAGGAGGGGGCGGATCGTCGTCGAACTCGTCTTTCCTCCACTCGATAACGACGACGACGAACTCGTCGGGGGGCGAATGGGGGACGGCGGCATCGCCTTCGTCGTCGTCGTCGTCGTCGTCGTCGGGGACGAAGGATCGGGAGGAGGAGGAGGAAGGAGGGGAGGGGAGGGAGGTTGTCGTCGCTCACGCGATCTTGGAGCTCGATACGACCACGGATGCCGCGGACAACGACGGCGTCAACGGGCTGTGGCCTTAAAGGATTGGAGATCATTCGCACGATAATGAGTTGTGTATCTTTTAGTATCTTATCTCCAACGGGATTTGAACCCGTGCTGTCGCCGTGAAAGGGCGATGTAAACGTACATCGGACACGCCGCCTCCGCCCATCTCCCCCCGTCGCCTCCCGACCGATCCTTCGTCGAGGTCTTCCCCCCCGCCGGCCCCGCGCGACGCGCGAACGCCGCGCCGTCGGGGAGGGACAGCATCGCAGCGCGGTGGGGATCGGGCATCGACGACACCACGCTCCTAACCAATCCCTCGATCGCGCACGCCGACGCGTATCGTGCGACGTCGCAACGACGCGGGTCCGTCGGCGCCGTCGTGCTCCCCCGCCCCCGTCGTCGTCGTCGTCGTCATCGCCGCGCCGTCCATGCGACGACGGCGCATCATCATCCTCGGCACGAGGTGGCGCACGACGTTCGATAACCCCCCCACGTCGCGCTCGTACGCGACGACGAAGTCCTCCCGCGGCACCTCCCACGCCGGGACGTCGTCGCGTCCCGTCGTCGTCGCGTCTGCCGCCCCTCCCGCCGCCACGAAGACGATCACGTCGTAGAAATCCGTCGTCCCGTTGTCATCCCCCCCCTCGAGTCCCGCGGCCCAACCCGCGACGGCGTCGTCGTCGCGCAGGTCCACGACGTGAAGTTTCGCCGTCGGGTGCAGTCGACGGAGACCGTCCAACTCGGCGCGATCGCGCGTGCATCCCGCGACGTCGTGGCCGTCGTTCGCGTATCGGCCGAGTAGGGCGCGGCCGACGGCGCAGGAGACGTCGCATATGACGATCGAGCGCCGCGGGGGCGGGGGGTGTGGCGCGTCCGGTCCCCGCTGCTCGCGCCGTTGTTGTTGTTGCCGTGGCCGCCGCCGAGGTCGTTCCCGTAGCTGCTGCCGCTGCCGAGGCCTGCGTCGGTCGATCGCGTCCGGGGCATCCCCGCCTCGTCCATCGCGCCCTCCCGTCCTGCCGTCGTCCTCGTCGTCGTCCTCGTCATCGTCGTCGTCATCGTCGTCGTCATCGTCGTCGTTCGCCTTGTCGTCGTCGTCGCATCCGCCGCCGGCATCGTCCCCCTCCTCCTCCGGTGTCGTCGTCGATGTCGATGTCGATGTCGATGTTGTCTTCCTCCCCCCCCCCTCGATCTCCGGCAATATGTGCCTGGTGAGCTGCCTCGACGCTGCGGCCCTCGTTAGGCCATGTTCCTCCATGAGCATGTCGATGGCCTCCCCCCTCGTGAATCCGCCGTCGGTGTCTGCCAACGTTCGCAATCGGGATACGAATCTCGTTATCCCGTCGCGATCGATGAGCCTCCTCTTGCCCCTGCCAGGACGTCCTCCCCCACCTCCTCCTCCTCCTCCTCCTCCTCCCCCTCCTCCGTCGTCGTCGTTTTCGTCGTCGTCGTCCCCCGCCCCGGCCAAGGTCCTCCTCTTGGACGGGTCGCCCCGAACGTACTTGAAGAGCGTACCGCGGGGTATGCCCAGGGAATCGGCATACTCGCCGAGGTTCCTCCTCCTGCCGGCCCCGTCGCCCGATTCGGAATGGGAGGCTGAGGCGGAGTCGGAGGAGAGCCAGTCGTTTATCGCCTTGACAAGGACCTCGCGATGGGGAGACACGGACCAGTTCGTCCGCCTCTTCTTCGTCATCGTCATCGTCTTCGTCATCTTTTTAGTCGCGATCGCGGCGGCCGGGGCGTCATTGTCGTCTCCGATATCGTCGTCGTCCCCTTCGTCGTCATCGATGTCGACCACCGCGCGGACGCCCGCCCCGCCCTCGATCTCGCGTTCCATCCGCCGGAGCATGGCCATCATGGGAGGACGGAGGAGCTCGTCGTCGTCGTCGTCGTCGGCGGCGGCGGGAGGAGGAGGACGATCGACGGGCTGCCGGGCGTACATCACGGCTAGTCGCGTTCGGTTGATCTTGACGACGACGACGGCGGCGGCGAGCGGTGGAGGAAACGACAGCGGAGGTATGGCGTACTTGGTAGGGCGGCGGTGCATGCACGCGTCGGGCATCGGGCGGCTTAAGACTACAGTTTCCAGCTCAATTGATATTTTCCTGCGAGTGTGGTATCGTGTGAGAGATATTTAACTCTACACATGACAGCGAGGAAGGGGAATACCTATCACGAAATTCCTCTCTATTGATTCCACCAATCAATTGAACTGGAAACTGTAGTAGTAATAGACGACAAAAGCCAACGCCGCGCGCTGTCGTACGTCACGTCATAGCGCGGCCGGCAGGGAGCCCGCTCAGCGATGTATCATCCCATGGATAATACGGGGGGCGATTCGGAGGCGCTGCCGGGATGCGGGTGCGCGTTCGGCGGTCCGCCCGGTGCAGTCGCGGAACAAGGCGACGTGTGTCCCGTCCCGCGTAGTCCACAGAAAGGGACGACGACGACGGGGCGATTTCCTCCTGCCGGACAAATTTGTCCAGTGTGGTCGCTCTCTAGCGCAAACAACATGTTATACTGCCTTCATGAAAACCTGGCCACGGCACACCAAATCTCACCATGAAGGAGGTTTACCTACCCCCTATCTACTGCCACCAACTCGAACTCTTCCCGGTGGGCGGTCGGAACAGTAAAATCCCTTTTCATAGGAACTATGGTCTGCCTCTCTCTTTGTCACGCAAGCCTTGGGCCAACCAATGCCAACAACGATGTCATCATGGCACCGGCAGCAGAGTGCCATAATTCTTCTTCTTTCGTATTTACCACAAGCATTTGCCGCACTGATAACAATGCGATCAATTATCGCCGTCGTCGTTGCAACGACGCTTCTCCTCGAGAGTGCGAGCGCACACTTTTCCTTCGCCGACATCAACAGTCAAATTTCGTGCGATATTTCTGCGAAAGATGGAATCAACTGGCTCCCGAAACCCATTATGGCAGGTAGGCCGTACTCGGAGTGGTGGATGCACGGGCAGGTAGATTGCCAATCCAAGGCAAAGGGATCCTTCGCCCTGCCAGCGAACAATAGGACGCACATCGTCATGAGCAGCAGACTCGACAAAGTGCCACCTCCGTATGGAACTGGACGAGGATACGAACCGTCAAATCCAGACTACGTTCTCACGAGGGCGGAGTGGGGCACGAAGTTTGACGATCCTGGAAACACCCTCCGCGGGCATCACAATATCCACGCCTACACTCGCGATGACACAAGTGGCTGCGCGCTGGCAATTGCGTACAAGAGCGAGGCGAAGGATGTACTCCCGGAGGATTTCGTTATTTTTTCCGTCGTCCATGATTGCCCCAAGCGGCAGAGGGAGCCGATCGACGTGCCTAACCTGCCAGAATGTCCCAACGGCAACTGCATCTGCGCGTGGTTTTGGATTCCGAAGAATAGCGGTACGAAGAACTTCTACATGACCCCCTTTGTGTGCCATGTCACGGGCGCACATGCCGACGCAAGTCCCGTCGATGTCGAGTATGCCATTCCTCCGAGGAGGTGCCTAGACCCAACTAAGTGCAACTTTGGACCACGACAGCCCGCTTATTGGCTCGGGACGGGGGATCATATTAACATGCCCGAAGTCACTTCACAGTCGCCGAACTACTCTATTCTCTATGGCTTCCGCGAAGGTGCCCAGAATGATATCTTCGTCAACTCCAATCCTCGTCGTCACGTCGATTTGGAAATTCCCGCTGAGCAGAAGTGCAATGACAAGACATCACGAATTGTGGAGCCTGCCAGGTGGACAGATTTGACATCCCCCACTTGTCGTTGCGATGCCAAGCTGCAGGCCGATGGAAAAATCAGGATCTTTGATGGGAAAACCCCTGTTTCTACAGTTCACATCGACGGCAACTCTGGGCCTCGCGATCTTTTCAAAAATGCATCGTTCAAGGCCGATGGTCGATACTTTCCCCTTGGTGAGGGGCCCTACCGGATGGACTTGAATGACAAATGTTACCTCTACCTCACTGACGCGAAGGGCGTTGTCGTTTGGGAGAGCATGTTCGACAGCGGCCATCAAGGCAAGTACGTTGTTGGTACCTTCACAGGAATGAGCCCGGATCCGTCAGAGTGGCCTGCTGACGGGACGATTTACTCTCAATCAGTCGCCAGTGTTGACGAGACGATTCACCCTCAACCGCCTACCGCTACTCCAGTGTCCACTCCAACCGCTCCACCTCCAACGTTATCTGTCAAGTCACTACAAAGAGGGAGAAGAGGGAGACCGACTCAACAGCCCACCTACTTCCCTACCTACTGGCCTACCTTCTCTCCTACTCTAAACAAAGAAGCTCAACAGCCAACCGCTGAACCTGTGGCAATCATGCGACAAAGGTGCTCAAGCTCACTGACCGGACTATTATTGTGAGAGCAAAATTGTTCTGGGAGGGACGGTTGCCAACAGACAGAATCGTGCAGTCACACATCACTCCTCAGACAGCTTTCATTTATAAATTTTGAAGACATTAGTATTGGTTTTGCGGCGGGTGAGTTGACACCCCGTATATCATGGAGATGACTAAATCGGCACGGCATGCTTAGATCAACTGATAGGAATCAAATGTGGTTAGCTATGAGGAAGCTATTATCAGAGATAGAGTAGATCTCTAAGCTAAATCTAAATGCTAACACACACACTTCAAAATGTTCGACTTGACATGGCTTTCCTTTCCAGTGCCATATTCTGCAAAGTATGTTTAGTGACATTCCCTACTGGGCATGGCCACAAGTCATCCGAGGGTCTCGCGGTACACATTGGTTCAGATCTTCTTCTCTGCATGATCAGAGTAGAGAGCAACAAAGCCTCAAAAGTACATACCATAATGGGTGGATGCCGTAATTCGATTTTCGGAGTTTTTGGCTTTTTTTAGCGAAAAATAGCAGAGTTCCAGATTTAGCGAGTCCAGACTCGATACAAGGCCTCTTTTTCGGAATTTCCGATATTACCATACCATAGCTGCTGGAATACCAGTCGTACGTGACAGTGCGCGACTCAACCAAGAACGGAAGCGTGGATAAAAAATTAAGAAGAACAGAGAGCCTCATTTTTTTTGGCACCGAAACAATATACCTCAATACAATACCTCAATACCTCAAGCAATGAATCATTCATTTTATCACTCCGCACTTGGCACGCTGATCCTTCTCTCTTCCTTCACCTGCGCAATCGCCGATGCAACGGATTACTTTTCTAGTGTCGCCACAGACGAAAAGTTGGAATACACCAAGTGGGTCAACGCCAGGTCGTCGGCGTACCCCCGCCATGCTTACATGTCCCAAGAGGACAACAAAGATGATGGTGCCGCCATATTCTGGAATGTAGACGGTGACATGATCAATATCGGCATCGCCGTCAGGGCGGAGGGATGGGTGGGCCTCGGCATTTCCGAGGCGGGAGGCATGATTGGATCCGATATCGCCTTGTTCCAGGCATCCAACCCATCCACGATCGTCGACGCGCATGTCGTCGGGGATCGTTCCATGCCAGTGATGGATGATTGTCAGGATTGGAGGTTGGAAGCGGCAACAGCGGTGGGCGAGGACGGCTGGATGATCGTGGAGATGAGTCGTTTGATCAACACTGAAGATTATCAGGATCGCGCGATCATGACGGACATCGACCTGTGGGCTGCCCCAACTCGCATCATCGCTGCGTGGGGCGATGACGACTCCGTATCGTACCACGGAGCGAAGAGGGCGAGGGGCTCCGTGCGAATTTTCGCCAATTACACCGGCGAGGTTACGGAATCGCGGGCCCTGTTGGACGCGTTGGAGGTAGAATCAGATGGCTTTTTTGATGTAGTTCAGGATGAATATGATATTCCCGCGTCAGAGACAACTTATCATAGCTTGTGCAAGACGTTTGGCGAGTTGAACCTTGAAATTCCACAGGGGCAGAGCATGGTGACGATGATTGGAGGTATGTTCTTATGATTTCTTTTCATCATATTCAATTGTTTTCTTTCTGATGAGAATCATCTTATTGCTCACCAAATGAAATACTTATTGAGCTCAGCTGTACCTATCCTCGACGAAGACACTGCCAAGCTCATCCACCATTTCACTGTTTCTCTAACGAAAGACTGCAGCGGCAGCGACTCATTTGATTCCATTCGATCCCAATCAATGATATATGCTTGGGCACCAGGAGATGAAGGAATGGTACTTCCAAATAATGTTGGATTCCCAATGTTCCACAATGAGAACTATCAAGCAGTGGACATTGAAATTCATTACCACAATCCATTCCTCATTTCCGGTATGAAAGACTCCAGCGGGATAAGGTTTTATTATACAAACGATGAGAGGACGCATCAGGCTGGTACCCTATTACTTGGCGATCCCTGGATGATGTTGTACGATACACAGATTAATGACGGCCTGACGAAGTATTCTTTCACATGCCCCGGAGAATGCTCGTCGGCATTCATTCCTCAAGAAAGTATTGCGCAAGAGAGAAATGTCGGAAGTCAAGGCGTTACCATTTTGTCAGAGAGTAAGTGACACACTTTTTTCACATCACCATTCTTCATGTCCACTTGTCCAAGCTAAAGATCGTCATGCAAAAATTGCTTTACCAGTACTTCACATGCACAAGACTGGAGTCAGAATGACAAACGAGGTCATTCGCGATGGTGAAGTTTTTCACAAGGCCGTTGTTGATGTCTACGACTTTGACCAACAAGGTATGTCTAGACAATCGGCGATTTGGATGTTTTATTGAGAGTGGGAAGTCTCATCGTTATAACCTTTTCACTTTCTAACTATCACCAAGGTGGATTTTTAACCCCCCAGGAAACTTATGAAGTATTGCCAGGAGACTCGTTTCGAACCACCTGTTACTACAAAGATGGAAGTAAATTTGGCTTAAGTTCGGAGGACGAGATGTGTATTACTTTTATCACTTACTACCCTGCAAAAGATTTGTTGGGAATGCCGTGGGTTTGTCCTTACGGTGCGCCTGATGACGGGTCGGGCTGTTCCGCAGAACTCGAACTTGGCCATTTGAATAGTGTTGATGATCTGGGAAGGAGTTTCGGTGCCTCCTCTAGTGAATGCAACGCAACGCCGACAGTCGACATTTCCACCCGCGGTAAGTGTTTGTAATTATATGCATTGGCCCTGTGCTAATTCGCATCACACAGCTTATCTGTTTTACTCCCACGACATTTGCAACGCCCTCTTGCTCTTAACCAGACCCGCCCGAGAAATCGGAGAAAAGCGGCGCTGCTTGGTTTGGTGTGTCTGTTGTCTTGCAAACTGTGTCTGCGTTGATGTTTGCGATTCGTGCGTAGAGCCCTTGATGAGTAATGCCGCAATCAACATCAACATGTATTCCCCTGCGAATTGGTTTTAGGATTTAGGAAAACAAATAATTCAACTTTTTATGGTGTGCGTTGCTGTTCGTTTGGGTTAATAATAAAGGTTAAGTAGCCTCAAGGCCGCTGGAAATGTCAATAACATAGGTAATTCACCCACCGAAGGAGAAGGAGTCAATGAGTAAGACTTGAGTAAGACTTGAGTAAGATCATCTTTAGGTATTTTGCGACCTAAACTAAGCCCATGATGAGGTCACTACTCGCGGACATGTTTTTACCAACTCCTTCGTTTGACCTGACTAGTCTGAAGTCGTCAACGTTAATGTACTCAGTATCTGCCTCACGACGACCGTGGTCATTCTTGGCATTGCGCCTCATCACTCTTTCGTCATTCTGCTGTTGTAGCAAGTGTCGAGATAGGATGTCCTGTGAGTGGAACGCGTCTTCGGGCAGTTGCTGTTTGTCGATATCCTCATCATCCATATTGGCTTCTAGAAAATAGGAGCTGCACATCATTTCTTTCGTGGCGTTGCCGTGCGAGGTGCAATCATGTTCGCTCCTATCAAGATCCATGTCGCTATACGCCCTTCCATCAATTGTCCCACCACTGCGGTGACCACCGATCGCATTTTGTATCTCAAATTGCCGTGTACCAGGATCTTCGAGATTCAATGTGCTTTGAAGTAGAGGCATTCGGATTTCCAAGTCACCACTTTTGTTATTGTATGTGATTGCTGCTTGGCGGGTATCAACTGGGAATGGCAAGATACACTCAGTTTTGGCATTCCTCGTCGACACAGAAAGAAGAAACGGAGATAAGTCAACCATTGGCGTTGTTGCCACATTGGTTGATGTAGACGCGTTTGCTTTGGCAATGATGATCCAACTGCGATCCTTAACTGAATCGAGGCCGGAGTCGTGAACAAAAGTGGTGACGTCATAAGGTATGGGGGCTTGCAAGAGTTGGGATTTGTGAAGATTTTCCCTCTCATCGCAAGGCTTGAGTTCAGGGGACTTAATGATCTCTCTCAGTGTAAGAGATGGTTGGCCAGGCGGCACAATTCCATCCTGATCTGCGACCAGTCTCAAAAAATCAAACAAAGGCATACAGTCTTTACAACCGCTACCGATAAAGAGCTCAATACGAATGATCTCCTGGACATGTGTCGATTCAATCTGTGACGAGATTTTGGTCACTGCCAAACTATTCTCGATGCCAAGCCTTGAAGGACTGGAGTCTAATTCTTCAATGATGGCTGACTTGCCACCGTGTCCCTTCACGCGTTGTTTTGCTACTGCTACTTTTGGGGAACCCATCCCGTCGTGCCCGCAAATCGATGATTGTGCAGTCTCATGAATTATAGGGAGACCAGACGTTTCGTCAACGTACCCCGCATATTTCATTTTTGGCAGCTTTTTCCGTTGGCGTCGTCGCGTTGGTGGGAGGAGGCGGTGTGGGGTAGAAGAGGGTAGAACGCAGTGTTGTCATCGGGGGCCAAGAGCGGGTGGGAGAGTTGCCGTGGGTTGAAAGAGAGAGGAGAGGGCGGTTCGTGAGTAAGGGAGCGAGCGGCGAGAGTCCCCTCCTAAACGACCCCTTGCAAACGCCAAGCCAGTGCCACTACTCCACCGACCTTGCGTCGAAAAAGCACACGCAAATCCTCCCAATCTCCTCTCTCTCTCTCTCTCTGTCGTAGATCACGCACCTTGAATCTCCTATCGAGGTCACGACCGCCAAACCAGGCGTGACCAAATTTTCTAGACACACCCTGCAACACCAAGTGGCAGACGAAATGGAGATGCTTGGGATCCGAGACCATTTCCCGAACGACAGTGGGATTCAATATGCAATCGACGGCGATGGCGGCGTTAGCCATCTTATCATAACAAGGACGAAGCTCGCCCATCGACATGGGCAGGCGCCAGCCGTCGATTTCCTCGCCCGTTCGCTCGTCGAGCCCCTTCCGCTGACCGGGACTCGCGATTAGGGGGTGGGTGCAAATGTTGACAAAAACCTTAGTCCCGTCCCCGTCCTCGCCGCCGTCCATGGGAGACCCAAAATTACAGATTCCCGAGAGCGAGGGTGGGACGTACACGTCATGCGACGAGTCGTCATTCATGAAGAACGTCGAGCGGCCATCCCGCCCCTTCCTCGTCAAGCGCGTCTTGATGACGATGCCGGACGGATCCGGAGTGATGACGACGCCATCCTCCTCTCCGCCGCCGGAGGCACGCGCCGTCGCGCGTCGAGACGTCGTCGAGGGAGTTACACTGGGGACGATGATACCATCATCGTCTATGCCGGCGTAATCGATCGATATTTCCATAGCTGTACTCTTTCTCTGGTTTCCTTTTGCGCAAACTGAGGCTCCTCGTTTAAAATTTCAATTTGAATATCTGCTGCACTTTTCTTTTTGCCAAAGAACGTCACCCCAAAATGAGTGACGAGGAGGAAATCCTCCAGCAATCTGCTGATGCATCGGTCAACATTTGCAATGCCAACTATGCACTAGCTTGTGTTGCTGCTTTACGTTTTTTTATGATTCTCTGCTGCTGACGATTCGTCTACGAAATTCGAATCCCATGGGTGAAAGCTAGTGGACTCTAAGGTTGGTTAATGTCCTACCCTAAAAATTATTCCTCTCGACCGAAGAGGAATGTCGGTACGGCGGTCGGGACGGCGACCTGACCCTCCCCGAGCCTCGCCCCGACGATCGCAGCGATCGAACTAGGCAACCTCACGAACGTCAACGATCCGCAATCCCAGAAGGCGTTGAACCCGATCCGTTCCAACCCCATCGCGATGTCCACCCTCTCCAGGTTTTTGCAATCGCGGAACACCTCGTACCCAATCGAACGCACCGATCGCGGCACCTTCATCGACGCGAGCGACGAGCATCCGCGGAACGCGTAGTCGGCGATCTCGACAAGACGCGCGTCGTCGTGAAGCGTCGCGCTTTGTAACCTGGAGCATCCTCCGAACGCCATCCTGTCGATCGATCTCACCGTTCTCGGCACGTCTATGCCGGCGAGCGATATGCATTCCAGGAACGCCCCGTCACCGATAGTCTCGAGTCCGTCGTACAGCACCACCTCCGACAGGTTCTCGCAATACGAGAAGGACTCCACGCCAATGGAACGCACGGTCGGCGGGACGTCGACGCGCGCGAGGGACTTGCACTCGGCGAAGGCCGCGTCGTCGATGACCTCGAGTCCGTCGTTCAGTATCAGCGTCTCGAGCGCGCGGCAGTCGCGGAAGGCCGACGCGCCGATCTCCGCGACCGAAGGCGGAACGACGACTCGTGACAAGGACGAGCAGTCGCGGAACGCGTCCGCCCTAACGACGCCCACGCCGTCGTGCACGACCAAGGTCGCGAGCGACCGGCAGTCGCGGCACGCCTCGTGCCCGACCTCGCGCACGGACGGGGGGATGCGCAGGGCACGGAGGGAGGAGCAGTTGCGGAACGCGCCCCACCCGATCTGGACGAGGTTGCCCCGCGGTGGTCGTACGCGTCGTTCGGACACGTCCCCCTTTTCCCCGTCGTCGTCTTCGTCGTCGTCTTCGTCGTCGTCTTCGTCTTCTTCGCCGCACCACAGCCTCACCTCGACGAGCGAGACGCAATCCCTGAACGCCGAATCGTCGATCGTCCTGACGCTCCTGGGCACCACGACCACCCTGAGCAACTCGCAATTCCTGAAGGCGCGATCGCGTATCTCCTCGAGTCCCTCGTGCAGTATCAGCGTCGTCAGGCGACGGCAGCCGTAGAACGCGCGCTCGCCCACGACCCTGACGCTCGGATCGACGACCGCGCGACGCACGTCCTTGGGCACGATGTTGGGATAGCCCCGAACGAGGCGATAGACGAATGTTTCGCCGTCGTCGTCGCGGTCGTCGTCGTCGACGTCGACGCTCGTCCCGTGCGGGGGGCGGTCCCTGTCGTCGTAGTCGTCGTTGCGGCGGCTGCGGCCGCGGGAGGCGGACGGCGGACCTAGGCCGAGGGCCTCGGACAGGCGGGAGGCGATCAGCTTCATGCCTATATTTTTTGCCGTTCGGGGCGCGCCGGATGTAATATGATCCGGAATCCGGATGGGTACTATTTTCTATATGATCTCGCTCGCTCTATCTCTCGTCCCGATCTTAGCTCCTCTTCCCCCCCCCCCCCTCCGCGTTATCTCGCCGATGTCATTGAAACGCGCCGCAAAGGTGGGGTGTAAAGGTGAGGCTCGGACGGCCCTAGCTGTGTATGGTTATGTAGTTGTATATTTTATGCCAATCTTTTTTATCTCGCTCTCCTCCATTATTATTTTAGGGTTTTGGGCGATGCGCCGTTGGTGTGGTCGTTGGGACGCGGAGGTGGCAGGAACCCGAAGTCATTCTCATAGAGTATCTAATATAGAGTAATAATATTCGTGGTTTGCCAGCTATCAAGAAAGGGTCACTTTTAAATGACCCCTTTGACCATGAAAAAATGTGAGTGACTCACGGACACAAGATTGCAAGAACGAGGCTTCAGAAAAAATAAACGCGAAAAATAAAAGTCCTGCCCCCGCCACCACCACCCGCCCCCCGCCCATCCATCCCACTGTTCTTTCTGGAAGTTTTCTGTCTCTACCATTAGAATACTTAAATAATAATATCATGGAGTGATACATCATAGAGTAATCGTAGAATAGCATCGTGCCAAAGAGAGAGCAGCCCATCCATCATCCGCCCCACACTGACTGCACCAAACCGCAGGGAACACTGCAACAAAGGTCTTGGTGACATCGCCGGGGATATTGCAATTGTGGGGTGGCGGCCTATTCAGTACGACCGGCAGTGCAGCAGAGCATACCTCCATCATATCATCACCACCACACCACGAAAGGAAGGGGGTGGCGTAGCCTAGCGTAGCGTAGCACATCGTAGCTGCGGGCGGCGCGCGGCGAACGAACATCAGCCCCCCCCCCCCCAACCATCCCCCTCTCTCGTCCCCCATATGTCGCGCAAGGCCACCGGCGTCGGCGCCGTCGCCGGCAACAAGAACGGCGCCAAGGGCGGCAACCCGTTCGACGACGTCGCCGCGGGGGAGGACACGGCCCAGCACGGCCCGGGGTGCGGAGCCGGCGGCTCCCGAAGTCGCAGCGTCCCGCCGCCGACCAACCCGTTCATCGACGTCTCCTTTCGCAGCGCCGGCGCCGGCGGCGGACGCGAGAACAACAGTCGAGGTCCGACGAACACGAACCCTTTCTCGGACGATGACGACGACGACGACGACGACGACGACGACGACGTCGAGGACGTCACCCCCGGGAACGCCGGCACCAACCCCTTCGTGGACGGGAGCGGTCGGAGCGGCCCAGGCAGCGTCGGCCTCGCCGATGATCCCAACAACAACAACAACAATCGAGACGGACCCAGCAGCCTCCGCCGCGTCGTCGGGCCGTTCGGCCCCTCGCCGGCGGGTGGTCGCGTCGTCGAGGACGAGGACGACGACGACGTGTCCGACGCCGTCGGAGGGCCGCTAACGGTCGAGGACATCGAGCAGTGGCATCACGAGACGTCGACGCAGGGATCGCTCGGGAGCGCGGGGGGGAATTCCCTCGGGAGCGTCGGGTCCAGGTCGTGGCGGGGTGCGGAGGAACAACGACTGGACGGAGGGGGGGAGGGGGNCGATCGTCGTCTCGGCAGCGGCGGCGCCCGCGCGACGACGCCGGAAGGACATCACAATCGTCGCGGGGGACCCCTTCATGGACCGCTAACGGTCAAGGACATTGAGCAGTGGCATCACGAGACGTCGACGCAGGGATCGCTTGGGAGCGCGGGGGGGAATTCCCTCGGGAGCGTCGGGTTTAGGTCGTGGCGGGGCGCGGAGGAACAACGACTGGACGGAGGGGGGGGGGGGGGGGGATTTGGGGGGGGCGGAGGACCACGAGGACTCGATGGGGAAGAGGGGGGGCGTGGCCTTCACCAGGTCGACCAAGGGAGGAGGAGGACTCACGTCGTCGATGTTCACGACGGAGGGGGAGCAGACGACGTCCATGGACGAGTCGAAAATCTCCACGTACCACACGATAAACTCGGACGACACGCGCCGGATCAACAACAGGAACGGAGGGGGGGGGGGGAGGCCGTACTACAACCTTAGCAGGGCCGAGGAGAGGAAGCAGTTCATGGAGATCATGAGCGGGAGCGGCAACGGCGTCGCGCCGACCGCCGACGAGGACGGCGATCGCGCCGGCAGCGGCGGCGGCGGAGGCGGAGTCGGCCGCGGCTACGACGACTTCCTCGGCGGGGACGCCGCGTCGTCCCTCTTCGAGATCGCGAACAACGACGACCTTATTACGACGAGGAGGGGGGATCCGTCGTTGTCCAGGGACGCGTCCGGCCGATTCGGGGGTGCATCCGGCGATGACCTGCTCGGGTTCGACGAGGGGAGCGTGCACAACGACGGCGAAGACGACGACGGCAGCGACGACGACATCGACGACGACGGCGACGTCGAGAAGAATGAACAAAAACTCTCGAGCATGACCGACCTGCTCCAGGAGGAACAGAGGCGGTCGTCCCGCAGGGTGTCCGGCAGCAAAAGGCGACGTCTGTGTCCAAGGTGGGGCGTTGGGGGGGGGAGGACCGCGAAACGACGAACGAATCGACGGAGGTGGTGCGTGGCCGCGTCGGTCGCGGCGACGGTGTGCCTGATCGTCGGAATGGCGGCTTACTTCGCGATGGGGTGGGAGGGCGGCGCATTCAATCGCAACAACAGCAACGCCGCCGCCGGCGGCGATGGCGAGTCGATCGACGTCGCGACCCCCCCCCCGCCGCCGCCGCCGCCGACGGCCGCGCCGGGGGTCGGGACGGAAGCCGTCGAGGACGAATGGGACGACTTCGACTTTACGTTCTCGGCGCAGCCGTCCGCGCCTCACGCCGCCGCAGGCGCCGATCTTTAATTGGCAGAATTCTCCGACGCTGGCCTCCCCCTCTCTGCCGAACGCGACGACGTCGTGCCCCGTCGGAGAATTCTGCCAATTAAAGATCGGCGCCTGCGGCGGCGTGGGGGCGATTTCCTCATCCCCGGCGGCGATTCAATACGGGACCTGCACGCCCAAGCCAGAGGTGTGCGCCATGGACTACACGCCGGTCTGCGACTGCGACGGCAACACGCATGCGAACCTGTGCAACGCGCAGACCGCGGGAGTGAGCGTGTCGCACGTGGGGGAGTGCGTCGCCGACGGCGGCGGCGGCGGGGTCGTCATCGCGTCCATCGGCGATTCCGAGTCCGAGACGGTCGACAGCATGATGTGCACGCTGCCCAATCCGACGGCGACGATCGCGAACGGCACGACTGACGACGCGCTCACGATCCCGCCGACGCCGTCTGCCCCCCCCAACGCTTTCGATGGCGGCGGCAATTCCAGCGTCGGTCCTACTACGCTCGAGAGTGTCGGTCCTACGTGGAGTGGCGGAGGCAGTGTCGGTCCTACGCTGAGTGGTGGCGGCAGCGTCGGCCCCACATCGTCCTCGGCGCCGTCGCCATCTTCGTCGTTTGGCGGTGGCATGGCGGGCAGTAGCGGTGGACCAACTATCTCAATTATGCCCACTTCGGCCGACGGCGTCATTTTGAGCGTCGGACCCACATACTCCATTCCGCCCGCTAGCATTAATAGTTATGGCCCATTGATATCGACGTCGCCTTCGTCATCTGGCAGTGTGCCCTCGACAAGCGGCAACAGCGTCGGCCCTACGTCATCGAATCCGCCCTCCAGAAGCTTCATACCGGTAGGGAGCGTCGGCCCTACCGTGACCATATCGCCAACCCTAACGTCGTCGATGAGCTCTTCACCAAGTATGAGTGCTGTACCGTCGTCCAACTCTACATCGATCTCGTCTAATTCGACATTTAGTCCTACGTCATCCACATCGCCCACGATGACGCCGTCAGCGTCATCGCCGTCATCAATTGGCTACACCATTGCGATTAACGCAACGAACGCGACAACCGCCAATTCGACCGGTGTGAATGTTACTGTCGGCATTAATGAGACCCTGTTATCATCATCTTTACTCGACGAGTTGTCCTCCCCATACATCATGTCGCTCTCGATGGAAAGTGGAGTGTACCGCTCGCGCTTCGGATCCTCGGTTTCGATATCCGGCGATGGCAGTACTGTCGCAGTCGGTGCCAAGGATGCGTTGAATGAAAATAGCGCTGCCACTGGCGCGGTGTATCTTTATTCGATGGACAGCGCGTCAACAACAACGAGTGCAACATTGCTTCAGGAGCTTTTCGGATCGGAATCCGACGACGACGAATTTGGTGTGGCGATCGCACTATCCCGAGATGGGAGACGACTCGTGGTTGGCGCACGATCAGAGAATAATGAACAGAACGGTGCCATTCGAATATATCAACGAGGAGAGGAGAACAGCGACGAGGACGCTACAATTACCACCGCTGATAGTACTACTAAATTTTGGACATTGATGGAGAAGGGGCTCATACATGGACAGAATCCTTCAGAACGGGCTGGTTGGGCGGTGAGCATATCCTCCGATGGGAGTGGTGAGTTGTGCATGAATGTTTCATGCCCTTTTTTTCGAGCTTAATGAAGAGAAACACTCATTCTTAGTCTTTTTCTCGCAGTCGTTGCAATGGGTTCTCCTGGCGGCAATGGAGGAGGCGGGACCATTGTTACCTTTCGATATAATGACGGACTCGATGGTGGCGCCACATACGGGTGGGAACAGTTTGGTTCCGTGGTAGAAGGATTGCCGGGCGAAGCTGCGGGGTACTCCATATCCCTCGACTATACTGGCCTCAAGATGATTGTTGGTTTTCCCATGGCGAAAAATTTGGCTGGGTCAAGCGATGCGGGGAAAACGGCGGTTTACTACATGGCTGCTGGAACGACGGAGTCAACATCGGACGAATGGAAGCTGTCGGGGGAGGAAATTTATGGCGAGGCGGAAGGTGATATGGACGGGAGTTCCGTTGCCATATCCGCGGATGGCAATATTATTGTCGTTGGCAGCAGGGGTCATAGCATGGTGAATTCCACCACAGGTGAAAAGATAAACTCCGTCGGACACTGTCAAATATATCAGTTCGAATCTGGTGGGTGGAACTTACAGCATACAATCAAGGGACAAGCACCCGATGAGAGATTGGGGACATCCGTGGCAGTCTCTCAAGATGGGACCGTTGTGGCCTGCGGTGGGGTGAATGGAGGGACCAATGATTCTACTATTAGTGGCGTGGTTCGACTGTGGGATAGTAAGACCTTGCAAGAGAGCATTATTTGGCCACGAGGGAGGTCGGGAGATGATACGGAGGGGGTGACGTTTGGTGAGTCCGTGGCGTTATCCGGAGATGGAGAGTATCTACTCGTTGGTGCACCAACTTGGAGTACTGCAGGTGGGGGTTCTGCTGCGGGCGCAATACAAATGTTTCGAAGTGTGTGAATGCGCAATGCAGTCATGGCAATAATTGGAGGCCGACCGAAATGACCCAAGTTATGTACCATATCAGGTGGGTCACAAGAAGGCATCAACATGTGTAGGGCAGTGGATGGATTTCTGATGCATGCAATGGCCAGGGGTGGCAGATTGAAGGGCAGCGTAGAAAAGATCATGTTGGACATAACACTTAACTTTGTGTGTTTGGATGATCGGCCTTAGAAAAACAACATGTTGCGATTGTTACTGACATCTTTATTGCACTGAAGAGGTTGTCGACCGTTTAGTAAAGCAAGATGCAGTGGCATCATTGATGAAGCCGTCTGTCTCTTGCCTCATATGTGTCATGATTTAATGGGTCTGGTGCTTTGAGATGGACAGATCATGGACAGGGAACGATCAAACCGGCATGGGATTAGATTTGAGGCCAAGGACACCATGTCTGATGCCTTGAAAGCAGGACAGGTACTTTAGGTGATGGGGAGACCATGTTTTTCTTGTCGTCACTAGTGCATGAAGGTAAATTCTTCTCGTCGCTTACTCTTGAAGATGTCACTGGATTCTTTTAAAGGTGGAATATTTAATGACTTGTCATTGTTGTTGTCTAAGACCTCATTGTCAAGTCCTTGGCAGTCCCTTTTTTGGACTGTTTTTGCCTTATACTTCTTCTTGATCACTTTCCCCATTCTTCTTCATCTTTGTTTTTGATCAACAATTTGCCACTGTCGCATCCACCACCCATCTTTCCACTGTAGAGGATTACATGAACATGATGAAAAGTCCTCACAAAACCCTTTAAGGTTGGATAGCACACCACCTGGCATACTCTAGTAATGCAATAAGTGAGACTGCTCTGCTGGTACATTATTTGTGCCGGCTGCAGTGGCACTTGTTGTATCCTTGTACTAGATCCTTGATGGTTCTAAATTCTGCAGTGATACTTTTGCAATTTGATTGCTCTGCATTTTCATAAGCATAAGTAGTACATTTGAAGACATTCCATTTTCAATATTTCAATATTTCGTCTCTGGACTTCTTCTTTCTATCAGAAATCTGACTTTTATCCCTAGTGGGTGTAGATTTTTACTGCTGTTGTGGTGAGTCCTTGCGTTGTATTGGATTGGAGAGGAATTATGCAACAAGACCCCAAATCAGTTATCAAACGCTCATTCTTTTTTGATTCAATCAGATAAGGCACAAAGAAGCTCAATCTTCCAATCATGAATGCCGTGAAAACGAATGTCTTGATTTGGCCAATCTGAATGCCTGGTGTCCTTTTTAGCCATCTCTTCCTCTCAGTGATATGTGGTTGCTCTCCTAGCTTGGATTGGGCCTGTGCTTGTCCCCTTTGATGGGTGCCTCCTTCGTCTTTTGATTCCTCCCTTGCACCTTGGCAGCATTGTTGCATCATGACTCCTTTCTCTGCCTTCATCTTGTTCTCCTTTTGGAAGGATGATGTCAGTCCTGTTGTTAATATCATTATTTCCATGAGAAGGGATGAATATCATGAGAAAGAAGCGATAAAGAGTACCAACAAAATGAGCGCTCTTGATGTTTACCAGGCAAAACAAAAGAGAAGATCAAAAGTCAGTGCTCTCATAATATTATTTGAGCAACCAGCACCACATTGTCAACAAATTCAAAAGGTGAGCGGATGCACTCTGCACGGATGGAGAGAGAGTACAATGAGCCCACGACCGGCTGTGTCGATCTCGACCGTAGGATTTCAACCGTAGGAGGGTCGACACCACGATTGCATCCATATCATCCCCAAGGATGTGCCTGTTTGATCATTTGCCATCATTTGGCCAACGACAGCGTGTGGCAATTGTGTTGTTTTTCTCATTCATCTTTGACCTCACCCACCCCTCCTTGCTTTCTCATATTGTCTTGATCCCATCACATGATGCCTATCTTCTGCCATTCTATTTTGTCATGCCCACTGCACGTTGCCAAGCTTCTGCCACCAATCTATTCAATCATGCCCATTGCACAATGCAGCTTCAGCATTCAACAATCTATCTACGTTGACACAACAACATGTGGATCATCAATGTCATGCCCATCAAGAGTGTAATCACATTGAGTATTGGAGCTTTCATCATCCAGCAGGTGTGTGGCAAAGAAGAACCTGCAGCCAGTGGACTTTGCCACATTACTACTGAGGATGACAAACATCATCAGCTTAACGGTATAAACAGAATTCAAATTCAAGGTCCTCAAATTAGAACAAGACACCTATATTGTCTCCTACATCATATCATTTCTTACTACATTGGCACCTAGCTGCGTGCAAGTCTTCTCTGAACTTGTGTTGCTGGCAACCCGGGTGATCAGGGTACCTGCTGCTCTGGTACGTACATGTTTGCGATTTGTGGTTATGCACTTGAATGTAAAAATTTGATCAATGTATTAATTCCCCATCTCTGATCATCTCATCATCAGGGTTGTTTTGCTTTGCAAAAGGCGGTGCCGATATCAATAGTCTATGCTGTGGCAATTTCAGAATGTTGTGCACTGATTATGATCAATGCTGCGGTGGTACGTGTTTCCAGACTGGTTCTCATCCTAGCTGGACCACTTTCTGCGTACTCTTACATTTTTTTCTTTTGTATTGAAACGCACTGTACCTTAAGTACTAAATATTCTATCATACAAGCGAAATGTACACTAGTGCCAAAAAAAGAGGTATTTTTCCCCTACTAAAAATGAAGTCCAAGTCTAACTTCACCCTCCAACTTTTATCACGGGTCACACACACCCAGAACATTTACATGTGTGACGCGTGCTGGGGGGGGGGTGCATTAGAGCATGGTATCATGCTCAAAAATGGGGGAGAAATATTGCCAGGGGTGGTTACAAAATGCGTAAAAAAGTATCGTACTGCTAGCGCACAACACAAAACACAACACACACCACAAAAACACAACAACCAGCAACTCGAGCCACCTCCCTCCCTCCTCCCATCGGCTTTCCCCTCCCTCTCCATGGGTAGAGCAGCGGCACCAACAAATAATGGTGCCGCCGCTCCCCAAATTGGCCCAAATGCCATGCGCAGGCTGCAAGCCATCTGGTGTGCGTTCGCTGTTGTTGGTTCGCTTGTTTGGGGGGGCGAAAAGAGAGGGATCAAAATATAGAGAGAGGGGGGGCTGCCTGCTGGGTCCTTAAAGGTGGCCGCCGTTTTGCGAATACATGTAACAATCAAATAAAAGTTGGCACAAGCGATGGGGGGAGTTGGGGAGGACGAGCGGCTGGGGTGGAATGTGTGGGGGGGCGCCAAGTCGCCGGTATGGGTATCTCCGTCGAATAAAATTGACAAAAATTAAGAGAGAGGGGGGTGGGGCCATGGCCGTAGGTGGCCGCCACTCAACCGGGAGACACAACAACCAACCAAATATTGGTGTCTGTGGTGGGTGGAACATCTAACAAAGGCCCACGACCATGATAGAAAGTTTGTGGGGGGCGTTTTGCCTTCGTTTGGGGCGACAAATTGAGCAGCAAAAGTAAACAGAAATAAAAATACGTCGCGGCATTATATGGCCGCCAAACAATGAATAAAAACACAATAACCAACTAAAAACACACGGCCTCAACAGGGGGTAGATGTGATCGAATGAGCGAACGGCGGGGGGGGGCAGGGGGAGTGCAATGCAATCGTTTTGGGGGGATTGAGTTGGGGGAAGTCTAAAAATTACAATAAAATCGATCATTTTATTAAATTAATTTATTTCTCAGCCG
>JALLAZ010000198.1:0-19685 GCA_036939755.1 Stephanodiscus triporus
GGTTTTTGGGTGGTTTTTGGGTTGCGGGATGTCTGACACGCGATTAGCTAGGCCGAAGCTAGGTAAAAAAACACACACCCCAACCATGGCGGCCACCATCGTCCCAGGGCCGCCACGGTGCCCCATCCCTGACGCCGCCGCAAACAACAATCAGCCAACATGCTATATGGCAAGTCCATGTCATTAAAACTAGCTCCGGCGACTGCTGGGGAGCGTCATATCGTGCGGCGCGCCCCCGTGCCGCGCAGGTCTCCGGGAGTGACCCTCCCTCCTCCCCTCATGATCAATTATCCCTCGATCGCCTCCGGGCCCTTCTTGCCGCTCGTTCATGGTGCCTCGTCTTGGAGCTTTGCCCCCCTTGTACCTTTTGAGTGTCGAAGGCATCCTGCGCCTGCTGACCCCCCCTCGATCGTCTCTCCTCAAAATGGTGGCCATTGCCGAGGTTCGCGACCGTCCCGCGACGCTGATCCTTCGCCTTCCACACGGTGCGCATGGCGTCGACTGTGTCATGATGGGGTGACGCTGGTGCGCTGTACCTGAGCATATGGCCTTCCTGCACCAACTTGGGGCACGAGGTACTCGGATCTCGAACGAGACGGCGTCGACTGTGTCACGACGGGGTGACGCCGGCTTGCTCTCCCTGAGCATATGGCCTCCCCGCACAAACTCGGGGCACGAGGTGCTCGGATCTCGAACGCGGATTTTCCCCTCATGGACTCGCAATCGCCACCCTATCGAGGGGGGAGGGCCGGATGTCACGCTGGGGTTGTCCCCCGGTACATAGTACGCGCTCGTACGTACTCGCGTATTATTTTGACCTCCACGAAGGAGACGCCGTGCCGCCGCTGCTCCTCCCGCCTCCCCCCCCACGGGGGAATGGCGCCGACGACGTTGGAGGGACATCTCGAGGGCACGGGCCGACATGGCGCTGCGCGCGGATGGGCAAGGATCGTATCTACATAAGGGATGGACCCGCGCCTTCTTAGACGAAAATGGGGGGGAGAGCCCGCCCCCTTTCTTACCCCCCTGGTCACTGCCTAATAGTTTGACCCCGTTTCGACGTCAGACGTCAGTCATCTCGCGCAATCGCGTCATTCTTCCCTCGCAGGGAACAAGAGGGCGCCGATCCGCGATGATATTTTTATGTTTTATATATCGTCGTCCGCCTATGAACGATAGGTAGTACTCGGCACGATGAACGCGCTACTGCTAATGGTGAACGTGATGGAGCTCCATAGCGCGATGGGAGGGGGGTTGTCGGCGGCATTCGGCGCCCACCCCTCGTCGTGGACCTATCATCGCGGCGCGGCGGCGAGGTCGTCCCACAGCGGCCGCCGCCGCCGTTCCGCGGGCATCGTCATCGGGGGGGAAGGGACGACGACGACGGCGACGGCGCAGCATCGACGTCGGCAACGGCTGCGTCGGAAGCAGGAGGACGAGCGGGATCATCTCCGCGCGCTCCCCCTGCCTCACGAAATCATGGACGCGACGACGACGCACGTCCTTCTCCCGTCCTTCCTCGACTCGCTGGGCGACTTCCTCCACTCGACTGCGACGACGACGACGAACCTATTCGGCGATGGCGGCCACCACCATCATATCGACCACCTGTCGTCGTCGTCGTCGTCGTCGTCGCTGCTCTCGGACGCATCCTCGTCGACGGCGGCGACCGCGCATCCCCCCAATCGCTTCTCCATGGGCGAGATGCTGCGGCGCGACATCGCCGAGGAGGTGGGGGAGATACGGCGGGACCTCGTGGAGGTGCGACGGGAGGTCGGCGCGGTCGCGAGTCAGGTCGAGAACGAGATCATCAACGAGATCGTCGAGGAGGGCGCGAGGCTCAATTACGACAGCTCGATACTCGTCACGCCGGAGATGGAGAAGGCCAGTCTCAACAACATCGGTCACGACCTCATCATCTTCCTCACGATATGCGTCGTGGCCGCGCCGCTGAGTTCGGCGCTCAACATATCCCCGGTGCTGCTGTACCTCGCGTTCGGGCTCGTGTCGGGACCGCACGGCCTCGGACTACTGCGCGGGAACGAGGAGGTGGGATTCGAACTCGGGGACTTCGGCATACTCTTCCTCCTTTTCGTGGAGGGTCTCAACCTAAGCCCGGAGAGGCTGAAGGAGCTCGGGTCCTTCTTCAGCCTAGGGGCGACGCAGCTCCTCCTTAGCGTGGGGGTCATATTCTTCGCGCTTTTCCTGGGCGGGCCCCTACTCTTCCAGTTGGTGTCGAACCCGAACGTTCCCATCGATCCCCTCGTGGTGCAGCTGCTCGAGCAGCCGGTGGTGGCGTTCGCGATCGCGGCCGCGGGGGCCCTCTCGAGCAGCGCCTTCGTCCTGCCGATATTGAAGGAGAAGGGATGGGAGGATCGACCGGACGGCATAGCCGCGCTGTCGATACTGCTACTCCAGGACCTCGCCGTCGCACCCCTCCTCGTGATACTTCCCCTGATCGCCAACGTCGAGGGAGACGTGGGCGGTCGGGGAGGGGCTGACCCGGTCGTGCTCGGGATACTCGCGTTCAAGGCCACGGTCGTCTTTGGGGGCGTCCTCGCCCTCGCGAGCGTGGCCTTGAGGCGGGTGTTCCAGGTCGTCGCGAGCAGCAGGTCGAGTCAGTCGTTCGTTGCCGCGAGTCTCCTCGTCGCCGTGGGGATGGGGGTAGTTTCCGACTTCCTCGGCCTTAGTTCGACGACTGGGGCGTTCGCTGCCGGTGTCCTTTTGGCGGAATCGGGATACCGGGCCCAGATTGAGGTGAGTTGCGTGTGGTTGTGGAGGCGGACGGGCAATGCAAAGACTCCGCATATCGATTTGCGCATTCATTCTAATGATGTCTATACTTAACTCTCTCTAGGCTGACATCCAGCCGTTCGAAGGCATCTTGCTTGGGGTTTTCTTTATCACGGCTGTAAGTTTAGAATGTTCGTTCTGCCCACTTCATCTCGGACCTCAACAACTCACCCCCCCCCTGCTAACCGCAACCCATATGGCCGATTCAATCTCACTGGACGTTCCAGGGCTCTGCACTCGATCCGCAAACAGTTATAGAATGCTGGCCGACGCTGCTAGTTGGCATCTCGTCCTTTCTGCTCATAAAATTCGGCGTAATTTATTCTGGGGGCGGCGCCCTGGTGAGTTGGACTGGACTGAACAGTACTTTGATGGTCTGCCTCGTCATTCCTCGTCGTTTACTTAATGTCGGTCCTACTTGTTCTTTCCAAGGGCCTATCGAGGGCTGACGCTGCTCGCGTCGGCTTGCTCCTCGCCGGAGGGGGAGAATTTGCCTTTGTCATCTTCAACTTGGCCGCGCAGAATGGCATCATTCCCGATTCGCTGGGGAAACTTCTGACTGCCTCCGTCATCTTATCCATGGCGCTGACGCCGCTTCTCGGTGAAATGGCCGATTACGTCGGCAAAAAGTTGGATGTGCAGGAGGCGGTGGAGGCGAAAGAACAGTGGTTTGGGGGAGAAAATGGCAGCAGCATCGCCTACGATGTAGGCGTCATCGACGAATCGAGGATACAGGAGGCATTTTCGCGCTTCGATAATGACGGCAATGGCGTGATAACGGCGGAGGAACTTCAGAACATATTCACCCTCATCGGAGAAAGGGATGGAGATGGCAAGTTTCTCTCACTCGACCAGGTGCAGAGTATCATTCGTCGGTTCGATGATAATGATGACGGCATTCTGCAGTATGAAGAATTTGCCCAGCTGTGGATGGCTAAACGTCGATCGGCCATGAGTCAAGAATCCCTTCGTAGGGCAGTCGTCGTCTGTGGATACAATGAAGTTGGCCGGCAGTTGTGCGCTCTCCTCGACAAGGCCAACATTGCCGGCATCCCCTACGTGGCTTTTGCGCGCAAGACGGAACAGATTTCGGAAAGTGTGAGTAAAGTGCATTGATTTCCGCGCGAATATGTCGCATGCTTCTTACAAATGAAGCTCTTTCTGACTGATCGATGTACAGGTGGCGGACGGGGCACGAGTTGTATACGGCGACGGAACCTCTGGTGCGCTCATCCGAGCCGCTGGAGTGCAAGAGCCGACCGCAATAGCAATAACTTACAGCGAGCCGGACAGATGCCTGAGGGCTACGGAAATTTTGAGAGATGCCTTCCCGGACACACCCATCTTCGTCCGCTCCGACGAACTGAGCAAAACGAAGAAATTGATTGAAGCAGGCGCCACCGATGTAATTGTTGCATCGGGCAGTGTCGCCTCCGGGATGGGGGAAATGCTAGGGGTCAAACGCAGCAAACGCTTTGGTGCCGTGCTTGACGAGTCTGAGGCGGCCATCGCGTTCAAAAATATGGCAACACCGCTGTATCCTGCGGTGGCGAAGGAAACAACTGACCAGAAACTCTCGGGCTTGGCCGAAGAAATCGACTCCGATAGCGACAGGGAAGAAACTCGCAAATTATTCAGACTTTTCTCCACCTCTCTAACGATCAACGAAGAAGGAAAGGTGAAGCTGTCAGAATTGATCAATATTCTCCTTCAGACCTCGGACTCCGTCGTGGGGGATAATCAGGTGAAGGAACTGTTGGGATGCGAAACATTGGATGATCCATGCATCAACAAAGAGAGGTATGTTTCCTTCAGCGAGTTCGTGAGCCTGTACCGGAAGAATATCACGCTCGGTAAGGAACAGGACGTCAATGTTGGATGATAATAGGACACAGAACGAGGATAAAAACTAATTTAAATCTATTGAAATTTATCAACAATGACCGCGCTCGCCGCCCTTGTTAGCTTATCCTTCACCGCCAAGGCCAACGCCCCGATTTCATCCCACGCATCGCCTTCGGCTCCGTCGAGCTCCGCATTTCCCACGACCAGCTCCGGAACGAATACCCTTGTTGCCCCGTTGATCGTTTCCGACCAACGAAGCGTCTCGAACACGCTAGCAGCCGCCGCCACCGGGTCGCCCCCGGGGCTCAGATCGCGATAGGCCAGCGCGTGCGTTCGGTATCGCACCAGCCTCCTCCCGTAATCGATGATAACCGATCGAGACAGTACGGAGAGTTCCCCCTCGTCGAGGGACGGGCGTCGTCCTTCCCCCCCATCCTCCGCCCCCTCGTCGGATAATCGCGTCGCGCACTGTCGCGAGGGACCTACCATGAAACACGGCACGTCGGGAGAATAGTGCCTGATCGTCTGGCCCGGGGCCACGTTGATCGAGTCCTCGGACGCGAATCTGACGGATTCCGAGACGCGGAAGTATCGTGACAGGCCGGCATCCTCGATCGACATTCGTATGGATCGGACGGAGACGGCGCCATGTCGGAGGACAGTGATGCTGCCCACGACCCCTCCCTCCCCCGATGACGACGGGGAGGGGGGATCCATTTCCACCTTGACCACCGTGCTCTCGACGCCCACCCGGCAAACATCCTCCCCGTCGTCGCCGTCGTCTACGTCGCGATCCTCCTCGCCCCCTTCCTTTCCCCCCACCGTCCCTAGGCTCGGATCGACTATCCACACGTCCTCCATCCCCAAGTCGTCCATCACGTGCGACGCCCTCGTCGGGCTGACGTGTCCGAATTTGTTCGCGCTCGGCGCCGCGATCGGCACGCGCGCCCTCGATATCAGCTCCCTCGCCACGGGATGGGACGGCGATCGACAGGCGACGTATCCGGTCTCCGCCGTGAGTATCGGCGGCACCGACGGCACGGCGAGGGCCACGACCGTGAGCGGTCCGGGGAAGAACGAAGACGTCAGGGCCGTGAGGGCGCGGGTCTCGATCTCGCGAAGGCGACGGCCGTCGAGGTCATTCGCGACGGCGGAGGAGGAGGAGGAGGAGGAGGAGGAGGAGGACGCGGCCCACATCTCGAGCGCGTCGACGCCGCGGGAAACGTGCACGATGAGCGGATCGCTGAGCGGCCGTTCCTTGGCTTCGAACACCCCGCGCACCGCGTCGCCGTCGAGGGCGTGACACCCGAGGCCGTACACGGTCTCGGTGGGGAACGACACGAGCAGTCCCGATCGCAGGCGGGCGCCGCACAGGTCGAGGGACGACGGCGTGGCGGGCACGAGCCTCGCGATCGTGGTCGTCGTCGGCGCGGTCGTCCGGTCGTCGCCGCCCTCCTCGCCGGCCGCTCCCTCCGCCGTCGACGTCGACGTCGACATGGACATGGACGCGGGGATTCCGCCGCCGACGACGATGTCGTCGTCGTCGTCGTCGTCGGGCGGCGACGCGATTCCGGGAGGGCGACGACCGGCCTTCCCGAGGTCGCGATTCGACCTCGACGCGAAGGACGACGCGCGTCCGAGGGCGTTCGACGTCGACGCCGCACGAGCCGGGGCGAAGGACGAGACCGAGAAGCGGTGGTGTCTGCTGCTGTTCGCTGCCGCCGCGAGGAGGAAGGACATGCACCTCCGGAGGGTGTTCACGATGATGTTGTTGTTGGCCCTGCAGTTGGATGTCGCGACCATCGCGCGAGGCAGGGGGCGACAGATGTGTGAAGGTCGGTCCCGTTGGCCATCCTGAGGCTGAGTCAAGAAAAAAAATAAAATTGGACGGAGGAGGAGGAGGCCAGGAAGAGGTAGGAGTGCGACGGAAGGACCAAGGACCATCCCGCCTTTTTTGTGTCAAAAAGAGAGAACTGAGACACGGCTAGCTCGAGAGAGAGGAGGAGGGCACTTCTTCCACAGCATGATGTTGCCTAACCACCTCAGCTCGGCCGCCCGCGATGCATGCATCTCGATAGTAAATCACTATTCCGACCCGATCCATTACTCCGTCTCGTCCAATCCGCTTGAAGAATGCGACTCGTCAAACGACGTTTCCTCCGCCCAACAAAGCCACGGTCCGTACTTCGATGCCGTACTCGGCCGTCCGATGCCGGATCTACCCCCCGTCGGTGGATTTTGGTACCGTCGACTGCTCGAGACGGGCGATGCCTCGTCGAACGGATCGAAAAATGACATTACGACTGCAAGTTTGAGAGCGGCTCGAGAGTTGCTGGCCTGTTACGAATCCGTAATACACCCGTGCGTGAGCAGGAGAAGGCATCAGGTCGACGGCGAGGATCGTCACGATAATTTCAACGGCGAGCCAGTGGAGTCGAAACTTCCGCTGAATGCCACGGTCGAAGTTATGACGAATTATGAGTTGCTCCTGGCTCATTTGATGAGAGCTGGGTCTGGTGTACAATCGTCGGCAGATCGGGGTAGGAATGCCGTGAATGACGAATTGAGCAACAATCCCAATCCGACGCATACAGCATTGGAAAATGTCGACGGAGAAGAATTGTCGGAGGGAGCCGAAGGAGACCACAAAACCAGCGCTGCCGACGAAGGATGCTCTACTCCTGATTCCGATGTTGTGATAAGAATTGTGACCACGATTGTCGATGACGTTCTTCGATGGTCTGTCAAGCTGCCTAAAAAGGACGGATCTGCACTGTGGAAAGTTCGGAATGTCCTGCTACCGTGTTTATTGCGGCTGATAGAGCACTTGGTGGTACTGCTTTCTTCTTACGAACGCCAAAACATTGGCAAAAGATCCGCATTCAATAAGATGGGACGACATTGCCTTGCCATTGCAACCTTGATAGCGTTGCCATTCGTCGGCGATGGAAAATTGAACAGTGGCGTATTTGGCTGTGGGCGTTTATTAGATTGGATATTGGGCCGTAGCAGCGAGGATAGTATTGAATCGCCGGAGCTTTACAACCTTTCAATTGCATATACTATCCAAGAGTGTTCGCTTCCTCCCGTGCTATCTGAATCTATCGTGAAATGCGATTTCATGCAAAGATCAGTTGTGGACTGGTCCGTTCCGTCAGCTCATTTTGGTGCACCGTGGGTAAGTGCTATGGACAATGCGGGAACAGCAACTTTTGACTAATGCCCCTAAGCAGCACCTCCGTTGCCACTTATCCCAATAGACCGATGGCGTGGCAGGGATAGGATCCAGAGCGGCCGTTCGATTGCTTCGATCAATATACCACTCTTCGCATTGCGTCGCATCATCCCCATATACGGAAGAGGCGGATGTAAATTGTTGGCCTGAAAACCGCTCCCTGTACCTTCGACTGCTACTGTGCAAAATAAGTCAAAAAGTTGGCGTTGATGTTCTCGTGTCAACCCTACGTGCTCACTTCTTTGGGAGGCCGATGTATACGGGCATTCTTGGTGCTAATGCGATGGTAGTCCAACGTCATGCTCGTGGTGTATTCATGCCCATGGTACAGCGCGTTAGCAGCTCGAGCGAGAATCACAAGAGGACAGCTGTTGTGCGTGCCAAATCGGACGAGAAGCCTCACATTGAAATTCCGATGAGAATATCAGCAGCTGCAATCTTGCTATGTGCAGTCAACAACTTTGAGGAGTTGGACGAGGCATTTTCTGACATCATTCCCGTTGCATTGTCCCTTCTCAATGATTTACAATCCATTCACCAAGCAATCGGAGCTCTCGTATTCATTTCAGTCATTGAAGCAGCCTCTTCCTCAAAACTAGCTGCGATTCCTTCGTTTGTTGAGACATTTACGTCAGCATTGACCTCTTCGTTCGAAGTCGCAGTCCGAATGGCCATCCGTGAAGAGCCAACCGTTCTTACTCTTGTGTGTCTAGCTCAGTCAAGATGGATACGTTTCTTGGGCTTTTGTTCTTGTTATCAAGGCAGAGCAGCAGTATCTGCTTCCGCAGTTCATACGATGGCTCGCAAATCTGCTGCCGATTTGCTCATTGCCATTGGGAGGCAAGTTCAATCAGGAGGCCGTGGTGGTAATGACGAACGCATTGCAGGTGCTTTTGTTGCGGGCATCAATCCACTCCTTGCTCAACTCGCTGCTTTTCCCGAAGCAGCATCTGTCGAGATAGCACGAGCTGGGCTCGCGGCGATACTCCCTTTGGTCGGATGGAGCGGGATTAGCTTGGAGGTCCGTTCGGCTCAGGTTTTGGCACTCGCTGCTCTGATTTCATTAATGAACGGCTCGTACCCCATCATGCCCCACCACGGAAAAAAGATTATGACCGAAGTGTTTCTTTTATTGGATAGAGCGGACAAAGATGCTGCGTATCTGCATAAAAACAAGGCAACTGATTTGATCAAGGGAAATAACATCAACGATGATGAATCCTCAACAGATGCTACAAGAAAAATGGCACTTCACTCTGCATCTGTCGCTCTTGCTATATGCGGGAATAGTGCAGAAGTCATACTAGACCACATCATATCCTCTCAATCATCAAAGAAGCGATTAATTGATCGATGCCTAGAGATTCGGGACTCATCAAAGCAACTATCAGGCAACGTGAAGTGACTCACCTAGGCATTGCGTTTATGCATTTTCACAGCTATTTATGACAGTCAGCTCGTCGATACTATGGTCAAAGATTACAACATGAATTTTTAACTTCTCATGACAACTACAATGGCCTCTTACAGGAAGCATGTGATCCATTATCAACTGCCAACTCCCTCTGACAACTTTGCCTCGCTGTTCATTCTTCGACCGGTAATACTGGAAATATAGCATCTTCGTCGAAGCTCAAGTCATCGGCTAATCAGTAAGAATGACTTGTTTTTGCCCTCGTGCCTATGTGACCCCTGCCGTTCAAACTTTTCAAGTCAACGTGCAGTTTGGTAGTGTTCAATTTTCCTAATTTCTTAGTGTGCCTATTTACATCATTATCATAAAATCATATACACGCCACTTCGACATGCACATGTGACGGTGAAGCCTCTGCAGGGAACTCGATTTATGCAAACCCAGGGCCATGACTCATCATCTATGAACAATGCATTTAGTAAAGAGCCCTCGTGGACTTTCTGATGTTAGAACCTTACTCTACTTATGTGACTTAAGATAATGCTTTAGGTCGACGGCAATTCGTTCTATCAATTTCCCAGTTGCCTGTTTCGATCATGGGATATTATTCTCCTATCACGACCATGTTTGCTACTTATCCAATAATTGGAGGAACTTGGAATGCACTACTTAGAATCGACCTCTCCCTCCGGCCCAGTTACCCCCACCCCTTCCATCGAATCTTCCCCTGCCTCTTCCCTGAAACCGTCCGCCGCCGTTGAAGTCTCCTCCTCTTCCTTGATAGCCAAAGTCTCGAGGACCACCACCGCCACCAGCGCCCCGACCTCCTCCTTGATGAGGATAACCACCTCCATGTGGATGATTCTGCTCTCCTCCACCTCCTCCCCCTTGGTGCGCATTATCACCCGGGCTGCCTTGATGCGATCCTATCATGGAATCTAAAGGACGCTTCCTGTTGTTCCAGTCATTGCCGTTGTTGCTGTTGTTGTCACCCTGGGTGAAAATTAAGGGAGAAATCAGCACGAAATGTGGGGCAAGAGGGGGGCGGGGGTGATAAAAGGATGATCAATAATCAACTTCTAGAGGTGTAGCATGAAAAACGATTAACTAGGTAGTTTGGCTCTGTGCTAAATGCAAAGTCTCGACTTGCCATGACCGAATAAATAAAAGGCAACCAAGACAAAACAGTGTTCACTGCACTCACCCAATGCTGATTTCCGTGGAAACCGCCGCCGCCGTAACCGATTGGCGGCATGTTGTGTCCGCCCCTGCCCGCGCCATTGAGGGGGGGGTAAGGCTGGGGATGATGTTGATGGTGGTACGGAGGGGGCTGTTGTTGCTGATCGTGATTGGGGTTGAACCGTCCTCCGCCCCCTCTGGCTCCGAATTGATTGGGAGGGAAACGTCCCCCCCCGCCCATCCCCCGTCCTCCTCCTCCCCTTCCCGCGTCGCCGTGGAATGGCGGAGGACCTCCGAACCTCGTCGGCGGCGGCGGCGGCGGCGGCGGGGGGGGAGGAGGAGGGAACTGTTGCATCATGCTGTTCACGAGGTTGGGAGGCGGGGTGTTCATGACGCCTCCCGCGCCTCCGCCAACGCCAACGCCCGCCGGCCCGAGGACGTAGCCGGCGGGCGGGCCTCGTCGCTTCGGCGCCTCCTTCCGAACGGCTCGAGCGCCCGTCGTCGTCGCCTTCGTCGAGGACGACGGCGGCGCCGCGTCGTCGCCATTCTTGGTACGGTCCTTCGCCGAGGCATCGTCGTCCTCGTCGTCAGGCTGATCACTTTTATGAACGTTACTTTCGTTATTGTTCTGTCGATTGACATTAGCCGCGTCGACGGTAGTATCACTCTTTCCATCATCCTTCGCATCCTCGCCTCCCGTCTTTTCCGTTTTAGCATTATAATCTATGGCCAATGATGCAGTAGCAGTAGCAGTCCCGTCCAAGTCTTCGCGCTCGTCGTTGTCGTTGTCATCGTCGTCGATGGCAACATCAAAGACGTCCCCCCCGAACTCGTCGTCGCCTCCGAAAAGTAAATCGTCGTCGTTGCCCCCCCCGCCCTTACGTTTCTTACTAGCGCCCTTCCCCCGTCTTCCCAACATAATCCCATCCCTGCCATCGTCGTCGAAATCGTTGTTGTCGCCGCCGCCGCCCCCTCCTCCCCCCCCTCCCTTGCCGCCCCCCCGTTCCGCGACCGCCGCGAGACGCTTCCTCTCCTCCTCCTCCTGCTCTGCCTCGATCTGCCTCTCGATCGCATCCATCTTCGACATAACGTCCGCGACGAACGCGTCCGCGGCCTTCCGTAGTCCTACGTTCGGGAATAGGTCGTCGGGGGAGACGCCCTCGATCCCTGTTAGCGGACATGTGTACCCGTTCCTGGCGAGGCCGTCGCGTATGCAAGATTCGCACGTGGGACGTCCCTCTTGATCCCATGGAACGAGCATCGCGCTTTTGACTATGGACGAGCAAATGCCGCATATCAGGTGCTCGGGTATAGACGTCGCCGTTAGCTTGAGGGCGTAATCGAGGTCGCCCCGACGACGTGACGAGGAGTTTAGGGATTGTCCTCCCCCGGATTTCACGAGCGCCCTGAAGGCCTGCGCGGACGGCTGGAGCTGCGCTGCGAGGTTTCCCTGGGGATGAAGTTGGGAGGGGGGCTGCTGTTGATGTTGACCGCCGTTGTTCTCCTCCTCTCCCCACGCACCGGCATCGGCGGATCCGTCCGCGCCTCCTCCCCCCCCCTCCGACGACGACGACGGATTATTGCTGGCCCCGAGCGTGAGGAATGTCCTCGGTATCCCAGTCGCGCGCTTCTTCGTCATAGGCGCGCCTCCTCCCGTCATCATCATCTCCTGCTGTCTCAATTCCGGATCGGCGTTCGGTCGTCCGACGGTGGACCTGGGAGGGTTGTTTGACCGGACGACGGGTCCTCCCCCCCCGGCGATCCTAGGATCGCGCGGTCGCGTCGTCGGATGACCAACTGACGACGACGAGCCATACACGGACCCGGCCTGGTCGGTGACCGCCCTCAATGCCTCGAGCTCCCTGGATTCGTCGACCTCGGTCGTCGTCGTCGTCGCGGCGGCGGGAAGGGGAAGAGGAGGGGGTCGGGAGGAAGAGGAGGAGGAGGAGGAGGGGGGGGGATTATCGACGAAGAACTCTTCGTCCGCGTCGCCATCGCGGTTGCGGATGGTGTAGAATCCGTCCCTCGCGGCGTTGGCGTTGGCGCCTCCCCCCTGGCCGCCGCCTTGTTGTTGTTGTTGTTGTTGTTGTTGTCCACCGGCCATGATGCGCCCGAGCAATCCCCTTCCCCTCTCCGCGGCGATACGACGAACGACGATCCTCGTCCCCCGCGGCAATATCATCGACTCGTCGTCGTATACTTCGTCCGTCGACGCGTTCGTTATCGATAGGTCGAATTCCATCGTGCCGCCGCCGCCTCCCCCCATTCCCCGATCGAGTCCCTTGGCGCGCACGATCGCGCGCTTCACGTCGAAGAGGCGCGCGGAATTGCCGGGCAGTGGCAGAGGCTCGAAGGACGTACCCGAACGGAATTTGTAGAGGATGGTGGACGACATTGTTGTCGTTGGTTTTTTTATTACAATATATATCGTGTGATATACGACTTATGTTACTTTTTCGTGTGTATCGTGCGAGAATATTTTTATTTTTTGCCCTTTTTATTTATTCGTCGTCTCCCCTCCCCAAAAGGCGAGACTCGTCGTGGCTCTATTGCCTCTCGGTTTACGAACCAAGAGGAGGAAGTAAAGAGGTCGTTGGGGGAGGGAGATTATTGTAAATAATACCTTGTTGAGAGTGTGAGATTTTAGACGGCCGTGCGGACGGCTTTGGAGATTGTTATTTTGGGGGAGTGGCGCGACTGAAAAGTCTCTTCGCTTCCTCGGGGAAGACAACATGACCAAGGACAGACCGGAACGCCGAGGACACCCATCCCACCAGGGGTGCATTTTCTCGCAGATGCTTATGCCGCGCGTGCTGCTTGACAGCGTGTATGGTATCCTACGGTAAGTAGGTATTAGGTGTAGGGTAGTTACGATAAGTATCTACCCCCCGCGCCCCGCCCGACAAGCAAGCGTGACCCGCACCCCGACAAACAAGACACTCCCCCTACAAACGCAGAAAAAATAATATTGATGAGTTGTTCTCCTCTCCTCTGCTGACGACCACGCACGTAAGACGGGAGGCATAGCAGCTAAAGTGGGGTCATTGCAATACCGACTCGGAGCAACCACCAGTGTAATAATTGATCTAACAGTCCCTACCGTAGAGAGAGAGAGTCGTCCGTCTTTCGTTCCTGCGAAGAGAGATAGCGAACGCCCGCGCCATGCAGAAAGTCATCGTCGTCGTCGTCGCGCTGCTGCGGGCCACGATCGGCATCGGCGGCGGGAGCGGCGGCGCGATGGGGTTCGATTTCGCGAGCGTGTTCAGGCCTCCGGCCAATCCCTTCGCGTCGGCGGGCGGGAAGGGCACAATGCCAACCGCGAGGGACGAGGAATCGCGATTGCTCCGGACGATAGCCGATACCGGCAACGGGAAGGACGCCGACCTCGAGACGCAGGCGCGGGTGCTGTCCATCGTGAGACGATTGGAGACCGGGGCCGTGCCCAGTCCGACGTTGCTGTCGAATATTCAGGAGGCGAAGTCATTGCTCGACGGCGATTGGTTCCTGCGGTACACCGCGCCGAGCGAAATTATAGACGACGACGACGTTGGCGCTGGCGGCGACGGCATTGGCGATGATGATGGATGGGTGGCGATCGAGGCATCGGAGGGAGAATCCAAGATCAACACACGACGATTCGGGGATGCCGGCAGAGTGAGCGGGGGGGGCATACCCGTCGATGCGTCGAATGCCGTGGCAGTGCAATCGTTCGATGTCGAAAAATCGAGGGTGACGAACGTCATCACCACGGGGATAGGACTCGTGACTGTCGGCGGGACCTATCGTCGAAGCGACTCGGTGCCGTTGCGCGCGATCGTGGCATTCGATACTGCCACCATAGCCCTGAATGTAAAGCCATTCGTGTTGGATTTGAGTTTCCTCTTCGATGTACGAGCGGCGATCAAGGGAACGCGCGAGGCGGGGTGGCTCGAAACTACGTACGTGTCCGACAACGTGAGGATCGGACGGGGGAATAAGGGTTCGTTGTTCATCCTCACCAGGGATCGAGATGACGCTGTTATTAAGGCATGAGAAGGATGATTTGTGGCCTCCGCCCGGTTAAGTACGATAATTACTTAAGATTTTACTCGACATTATTCGATATGCTATCTCGCGTCGACCTTCGACTCCATTCCGCTGGAAGACTCGAGAATTCAGTTCTCGTGGAGGCGCCGGTGATGGACAGATAATCGTCCTCTGACGTTGACGCGGCCAAAACATTCAGTATGTGTGGATTGAGACATCCCTCATCGCAGCACTGTCGAAAAATGCCAGAAATGGCCTTAAATTTCTCGGCGGAATCGTCCATGAGATTAAGTAAGGCATGGATCATTCCGGTGTAGGTTATGCTGTCGGGCCTCAACCCTACGGAAGGCAGGGAGTTGAAGGCGGCGACCGCGATTCGCAGGGCGTTCATCTTTCTCTCTACGCTACCGGTGGCAATAGCACAATTCTTTATTCTGCATTTTCTCAATGATCAATTCGTGAGAAAAGTGACAGAATGTTATCGTGATGGATGATTGCAATTTTACTCACTGTATGTTGAAAGATATCAAGTTCGGCTCGCAGCCAATTTCTTCCATTGTTTCGAACAAAGAAAGAACCTGAGTCTCCGTGTCTTCGCAATTGCTATTCGCGATGCTTTCCGCAGCAACATTGAAGGTTACATTTGTTGGTTTGCATCTGACGTCCCCGTCCTGATATCGCTGAATAGATTCATCCAGTAACGCCCTGACCCGTGAAACTCGTTTCTCACTTGTACTATTTCCCCACTTACGTCAGATGATGATGAGCGCGGTCGCGGATGAGGTGCGATTTCCGATTACGGGCCATGAAAAAAAAAGCTGGAATAGTCTCAAATTTTCTTCACAAAAAACTCACGGCTTCTATACACAGAGCGTATGTTATCATGTCCGGACGGCAGCGACTCCATCCGGATTTTTCTAAACTAATCATCCTTCGTAACACGGCCTCTGCCTCGTGTCCACGTCCCTCTCTCTTGTATCCTGAGATTATAGTGTTGAACAAGACTTCGCTCTTTTTCGAATCTTCAATACCTTCCAATATTCCCTCCGCCGCGGAAGTGAGACCACTTTTTGCACATGCATCCATCGCCACCGCAAGAGCTTGTACGTCAGGTCTGGCTTTTCTATTTCCATCAATGCATTGATTGTTCATCTCTTCGAGAATAGCTAGAGCTTTCAGACCACCTTCTGGGTGGTTGACGTATGCCTTCATCACTCCTGTATAGGTGATGACGTCGGGTGCGAGAAATCTATTGTTTGTTACACGATAGTTAGTCACCAGGCGGCGTAAAATTTGTTCTGCGCGCTCTGCTGTGTCCTTTCCTGGCCTGCGTGACCAAGCATCAATAACTGCGCAAGACAGCAGGACGAATGTTAGAAAAAAAAGAGGGGCATGAAAAGGCCACCCCCTCATCCATGGGCTACGGGCAAACTTGGCTCACCCGAGTTATATGCGATGTTACTGAGCATCTCTTTCGGATTGTTTGATTCACTGTGAAGAAACAGAACTTCCATTTGCTCAAGGACCGATTCTGCTTTCTCGGCCGTTTGATACTTGTCGTCAGCCTTGGACCATGCATCAATCACGGTACCAAAGCACTTTTGATCCGCCATAAGGGCAAGTCGCGAAAATGAGAACTGACAAGTTTCGTTGACAAGAACAATACATTCCCGAAAGAAACAGAGGAAGCAGTCTCACCTTGGGGTTGGGCCGCAGCTCAACGTAACCGAATTTTTCATACAATGAAACAAGGCGATCAAGTAGTCTCTGACAATGCTGAGCACCCTCGACGCCCTTGCCGGCTTTCGCCCAAGCATCCATTACCGTCACAAAGTTACGCGTGGTAGGGCGGATTAGCGCATTATCATGATCGAAGCCGCCATGTCGGACATGGATGTTCTCAACGCCTATGTCGGTATTCGCGACGACATTCTTGCTTCGCCTTTCGCGTTCGCACATTCCGATCATCCAATCTAAGACTCGCTCGGCATTCTTGGCCCCCCAGCCGACGTTCTTAGTCTCATCGGCGATGTTCGCCAACTTTTGATCGGCCTTCCACTTCCGAGTTTTGTGACCATCCCTGTCGTCTTGCTTTAGCATCCGATCGGCCTGTGCGTACATGGACATAATCGTACCAAAGGTCACGTTAGTCGGTCGCAGTTTGACGTCCCGGAACCCCGATCTCTCGTATTGGGATGCCAAGCGGGACAATATCTCCTCCGCACGCTCCAGGTCCTGCATGTCCCGATTGTCGTGCGAGCTCGATGTGAATCGCCTCTGGAACGCATTCATGGTTATGGAGTAGGAGTAAACGTCGGGCGACTCGACGTCGGCCGACTTTTCCATTCGTCGTAACAGGGCCTCGGCGGCTTCTACGTCTCCCCTGGTCGCGTACAAGTTCAACATGTTGTTGTAGGAGAAAGTATCAGGCCGGGAGAATGCCGCCAAGGCGCCCACCTCTCGGGACTCGATCATCCGATCCAGGAGCGCCCTCGCGCGCACCTCCGCATCCGGGTCCGACGATCGCGACCAGCAGCTTAGCACGTGATTGTACAGGAACTTCGTCGGGGTCACGTCGCGCGTGTCAAAGGTCACGTCCGCGTCGTCGCGCAGTCGACCCCTCCCCCGACGGATGCCCTCCAGGCGCTCAAGTATCGCCTGGGAATTGCGCGCCGCGTCGATCGCAATCTCGGGGTTGCACCGCGACCACCCCAGGGCGACGGCCTGGCACAGGATTTCCGTGCACAGGTCTGGCGTACGGTCGTCGTGGTGCCCGATCGCGTCCCTCCGCACACGACGATGGGGGTGACGACGATCATCGTTCGACGGGGCGTCACTGCTCTCCGATCCCGACTTTCGTAGGGCGCCGTCGATCTCGTTTTCGTTGAGTGTCATGAACCGGTCCAGCAGATCATTCGCGAGGGTTACCACCCTGAGAAATTGATGCGGATCTTCCGATCGATGATCGTTCCCTCTCCCCCAAAGCTTGGACATCAGCATGATGAGCTTCGCGGTAGTTCGATACCACGACGACAGAGAGATGACGCCGCCTCCATCGCGAATATTGGTGTCGATCGAGGGATCGACGGGACGACTCCGAATTTGTTCCTCCGCGCGTTTCGCCAACTCGGCCATGTCCACGAAGGAGGGTGGGAGAGGATCGCCCACACGACGGTCATCGCTGCGGCCTCGGCCAATTCGCCTTCCACGGCCGCCATCACCGCCTTGGCGGACGTCGGCGCGCTTGCCATCACTATTCCGATCGTTGCCGTGACCAGCTTGGTCTCGACGGGGCGGGAGGTCTCGCGCGCCGCACGCCACGGCGGAATGGAACGCGGCCCCGAGGGTCGCGGTGGCCGTCGTACGGAGCGATGGGCCGGTAGACGGCGAGTCGAGCACGCGTCCGATGCGATGATGGGAGTGCCCCGACGGACGGCCGATGCCACCGCGGCGAAGAGCGACGCTCGCGATCGACGAGATGTTATTGTCGTGGTTACCGGCATCGGCATTTTCGGCTGTCGTCGTCGAGTTCAGACGACCGACTTGACGACGACAAAGTCGTGGAAGCGAGCGCCGCATCGACGGCAGTTGCGTCGGTTGGTGCGGGTGGCTAGCGGTTTCGCCTGTAAATATTTGTGTAGAGAGTAGAGAGGCTGTAGATATCTAGAGTAACAAAAAGGATGCCTCGCAATAACATTACGCAATCACCACCACACCTCTATTCTCTATTGCGAGAACACTTCAGCCCAATACATGTCAAGATAGATATTTATTGCGGCAGAGTTCATGCAGAAATGCAAGCAGTCATGTTGAGGTGACAATACAGGATGGGCATGCACACTCTGCATCAACGGATCGCGAGCATCAATGACCTGTACATTCAGCTCATTGTCATGTATCAAAGTCAACGACACATTCCACAATTTTGGCCCACCATTCCAGCCGTATTTATGTGGAATGTTATCCTCGATAAATGGTTCGGGCGCAATTTTGTTTGCGCAACTTGTCCCAACTTGGCCGAGCACGAATACAGTCTTTGTTCGCCGTGATATCTTAGAAAGGAATGCGTCCATAGCATCGTAGTATAATTCTGGTACCATCTTTTCCACCCATTCAAATGGACTAGATGAAGAATTCAGCACCCGTGGAAGGCTGAGAAAATGCGCAATACTTCCTTGGACGAATACTAAATCAAATTCATCTAACTCGACAATCATCTCGTCATGAAGTAGACACGAGCTGTCGCCAACCTGACCTTTTAGACTATGATCGAGAGTGAAGTTGCCTTCGTGGTAGATCTTAGCTGCCATAGTTTTGAGCCATTGGAAGCAAATAGTGATGTTGCTTTTCGCATCAAGCATGCACCTGTGATCTGAATCACATAATGATTTTTTCAATTCCCACTCGACTTCATCGTGCCCCAATGTCCAAACCAAAGCTTGAACTTGTTGACGAATCAAGCTTGAGCCAACAAAAATGATACGACTGTTTCTCATGTTTCGACGAAATCCACTCACATCAAATCTTGGATAGCGCCTGTTGTTTCTGTCTTTATAGACCCACTGTGTCAAGTTCGAAGGGCAGTACTTTTCGGCCTTGACGCAATCGTCCTTATCGATGAAGCTAGCCATGCACACCTGCGAAGAAAATTTGTAGGGTGGCGTGTTGTCTTTGTCATATTCCCAATGGCCGCCTTGTACACCGTCAATGATGCTGTAATCCTTAGGTTTATCAGTGTGCTGGTTGGCACGGATAGCTCCGTATTCTTTCTTTCCGATGATCGCGAAACCATTCTCTTCGATAATGGAAACGAGCATGGTGAGCAAGATGGCAATGGCAAGTTTACCAGAGGCAAAAAAGGGGATGGTAGAAGATTTTGTGCTTGGTTGATGCATGGCAAGAGTTTAAGAAGCGCCGCTCCTTCATGGATGATCAAAAACCGTTGACGGCTAATTATTTTGTGCTGATCCCCCACCAGAACGAATGTATCATGAATTTCCGAATCGGTTGGGCTTAAAAAAGTGATTATTGAGTATGATAGTTAGACTATCTAACTATGGTAGTATCTAATCTAGGTAGGGTAGAGTTTTTTCAGCGATGGGCAAGGAAAAAAATACGCCTACAATTAAGGGGTAGATTCAATGGCCGTGGCCGCCGCGGTAACTCATTGAGAGCCCGCGACTATTCAGTCAA
>JALLAZ010000199.1:0-20272 GCA_036939755.1 Stephanodiscus triporus
CTAAAAGTGTAACCTTGGTTACACAAGTTACAGTGAACTTGTTGGCTCATGTCAGCGCAGAGTGCTTCACAAAGGAAGTCCTCCGCTTGATAATGGGACGCGACTATTCGACGATGAATAGTCGCGTCATCACCTTTGATGACATCGCGCAGGAGATTCTCAAGAAGAAGATTCTCTCCGAGAGCAATCTCTACTAGGGAAAACCTCAAGTAGTGCACCTAAAGTGGGAGTGCATGCCATTGATTACATCGTCAGGGATTCTAGTGGATGTAAAAATCGCCAACGCAACACCGTCCTCATCGTGAGTGTGAAGAAGGCAAAGGAGCGCGCGTTGGCGGCGGCGCAGGTAGTCGTCGGGGAGATAAGCCTCCTCGGTGTCTTCAGTCAGGGGAGCAGCAGCGCCAGCTCGTTCCCTCCTTGCAAGAGAAGAGCTCACCGCGGAGGCAGACACGAGGTGCGTGACGATGACAACAACAATGATGATGATGGCGATGGCAGGGAATACGGTGTAAGCAGAGGCGGCGGCGGCGGCGGTGGAGGCGGCAGAGGGAGGAAGGGGACAAAGTGGGCGATTTAGGATTTGCATTTTAGTAGTTCTTAGTTATAATTTCATATAAAAAAGTATGAATTCACACTATTAAGTACTATTTCACACTAAAAGTCTGAATTCATACTATCACACTTTCATACTATCTATTGGGGGGAAAGCATGGGGGGAGCCAACTATTCCCTCAACTCCAATCTATGCTGAGCCACAGCATACTAAGCTTTTATCTTGAGTAGTTACGAGTTTACCCGGTCTTTCGGGTCCTGAGTTTTGTAACATTTTTTTTATTAGCGTAGCGCTAGATAAAATAGAATCCGACGTTCTGCCTCTTATGTTACATGTGGGATTTGAGAGGGATCTTGCCTCTTGGGGTGGCTCATATCATGTGCACGCCATTCCCCAAGGCCTAAAGAGCGAGATATGTTAGTGTGGCTTTCCCACAATTGTTTCTCTTTCCCCTACATTGAATTGCATGCAGATAACACATAAAAGCTCTGCAAAATGCGGAAAAGGAGTCTTTCAGACGGAAGATGGCAGAGATCGAAAAAGAAGCAGATGCCGCCGACGGGCAATCCCCCCCATCCGATCCAACACCTGTATAAATAATTCATTATAATCACTTTATTATGCATTTTCCATTGATTCTACTTGTATTTATCGAGCTACGCTGGCTCTATTGTGGCGAAGCGCTCGAGTAAAGCATGTTACATTTTTTAACTATTTTGAAAATAGGCCACCGCTCGCCACAGTCGGCCCGCCCGACCAAACCGAGCGACACGTCGCGAGCCGACAGTGTGCTGAGGCATCTGGTTGAAGGGCTTTGCCGTCACACGATGGTAAGGGGTCGATTTCAGCTGCAAACGGGGGAGGTCGGATTCGCGTAACTTTTTTTTAACTTACTTGGTTTTTCGGGCCCGATTTAGCTAGGCGCAAGCTAGCACGACCCAAAAGACCAAGTAAACTTGTAACTCACCAAGCGTCCCCTCTCCCCTCTCTGCCATCAATTGTTTCTGTTGCCCTCTGCCACTGTTGCCAAAGACTGTCACCATCGCTCTCAGTCAACGCCCTCCATCATGCAATCAAAATGTTGAGGGCAGATCCCAGCAGGGACTGAGCTCCCTCATCTTTTGCTTGCAAGGGATGGACAGAAAGTGACCTTAGTTGCATGACAATGACATGGCCTCCGGCATTACAGCGCCATTTGGGAATCCCGCATCCGAATCCGCCACCAGCATCAAAAATTGGGCACGTGTTCAACAATACCGATTCGGACTTGGACTCGGAATACTGCCTTGCACATACTATCATCCTCGTGATGGCGTGGTGGCATGTTGCCATCGACATTGTCAGATCCCTCCCCCCTCGCCACCCCTGAGCCGACACGACTTCGAGGGACATCCTCCCATCACGGTAATGCATTTCAGGGGTGGGACAACGTTTGGGTTGAGAATCCCAACAGCGGGAACAGCAACAACAATGGCAAAGGTAGCGGAGGGGGAGGTGGAGGTTGGAGTCGGCATTGGCGGCGGCGGCGTCAGGGGGTCAGGGAAATCACGACGACAGACGGTTTGAATGGGGCGCTGCGGGGGTGGCGTCAGACCGCGTGCACAGTGGCAGCAGCATGTCCGTGCGAGCACCGGTGGTTCTCGGCAAGCTCTGGGACAAAGCTGCAAATATTCACTTCCGGGAAGATGACTGTGGCAATGGGCACCGGCAGCGACGACGCTGTTGACAACAAAGAATGAAATAAGAAACAACGTTATTGCCCAGGTCAAAGCTTAGATTGTGCGCCACATTGGGGTATTGAGAGCACTGCGCAACCAAAAGAAGAGTATGATTTATTTATTTACACATAGCATTACAATTTCCATTCATCTCGCGCAATCAATCTGAATGCGGCTTCTCCTCATTAGCCCGGCCGAACAAACGCCCATGAATGCTTTAATTACCAGCCCCTTCCAAGCTTCCCTCCTGCGGATTCCAGGGACGAAATTCTATTGCCGGTCCCGACCGTCGAGCTCCTCTGACAAGCTCCATCCTCGTCTCCGCTGCCCAAATACTCCCCCTGACCCCCCAACACCGCGCCCCTACCGTCGGGTACCCCTCCTCGATGCGGCAGGCCTAACGGGCCTCTTTCTCATGATCATGTCCCCCGATTGCCACGTCCAAAACGACCACCCCTCCCTCGATTCCGACCCATGCATCATCCCATTTCCGTTATTATTATTTATGAGAATGCCGTACGCCTCCCTGACTTGGCGGAAGCGACCAGACGCCACGGCAGGATCATGTCGCGCCCAACGTCAATCCGAGTATCGCGAACGGATCGGACCGCCTCGCCTGGTCGGCGTCTGTGAAGTGCGTGCGGGCGGCGGCGATGATGTGGACGCGCGAATCCTCAAGATCTTCGGGGAGATCATGCTTATGCGCGATGGATGCGTTGAATGCTTTATCCCGTCCCAAGAGCAGTTTATCGCTGATCAGTCGCCAACATCCACGCGAGCAGAGCAAAAAAAACTCCCCCGTCGCCCTCCGGCTCGTCGAATAGCAGGGACATCTGTGAGGCGAGGCGCGCGCCGCTCGCACGTCCGACCAAGGCGCGATCGCCGCGACGAGGGAGGAAGGGTTCGCGCCGTTGTAGGGGCCGATGACACGGGCGTAGACGGTAGAGCCGCAGTTGACCGCGAATTGGCACATCGCCCCCCTCCTCCCCGCGGAGGACGAAGACGACGGCGTCGTCGACGACGACGATGACGACGAGTTGTTGGAAAAATGGAATCTCAGAGAGTTCAGTAATGTACCTAGTGGTACGCCACTATTTTTAGAGTATTATTTCGCGAGCAGAGCAGAAAAAAACAAGAGTGGGATAATCCGAAAAAAATCGCACCGGAGCGCTCCGTGCTCCCCATTTCGCGAGCAGAGCAGATTTCTCGCTTCCAGAGCGCTGGATAATCCCGGGGGTAAGTAAGTAAGTAAGTAAGTAAAGTCGTCCGTTATTTATCAGAAGCTAGCAGTCATGGTGCGGGCCCCGCTATCATCATTATCATTAATCGCCGCGATCTGCGTCCTGTGCCGCTGCGGAGGATCCGCCCTCGCCTTCTCCTCCTCCCCCCGCCGCCGCGCCGCGACGTCGTCGTCGATTATCGCGAGGCATTCGTCGACCGCGTCGTCGTCGTCGCAGGAGACTCCTTCGTCGTCGTCGGCGGCGGCGGCGCAGCCTTCTTCGAGGGGCGTGTCCAAGACCATCGTCGTCGAGGGAACCGGCCGTCCGGTCCGACCGGGCGATTCCGTCGTCGTGAGGTATCGATGCACGCTGGCCCCCGACGACGACGGCGGCGGCGGCGGCGACGGCGGCGGCGACGGTCCCTCCCCCGCGCCGCTGCCGTTCGCGTCCTCGGACAGGCAGAGGATCGTGGCGTGCGACGGGTCCATGATACGCGGGTGGGACGTCGCCCTGCGCTCGATGAGGGAGGGCGAGCGCGCGTCCGTGCGGGTGTCGGATCCCGCGTACGCGTACGGGCCGGAGGGGGCGCCGCCGTTCGTGCCACCGAACTCGCGCGTGAACATCGACCTGGAGGTTTTGATCGTCGAGGAGTTGATGGGGGGGGGAGGGGGGGGAGGGATGAGCGGATCGGACATCGCGGGACTCGACGGCATGCTCGACGGTCCGGCGTCGCGCCCGCGCACGCCCGCGGCCATCGCCGCCGCGTACGAGCGCAGGATGAAGGACAGGGCGTCGACGGACGCGCCGCCGGAGCGCGACGGGATATTCGGATGGATCGACAAGGTCAGGGGATCGTACTTCTTCGGGATCTTCGAGGGCGAGACCGGACAGGAGGCGCCGTGGTACCTCACCCCGAGCATCACGTTCCCGATCGCGTTCGCGGTCGTTGGCCTCGCGTTCTGGGCGAGCCTCGCGGGCGGCGCGATATCCGAGAGGGGAGCGCCGACCACGGACGAGCTCGACGAGATCATCGCGATGGCGTCGGTCGTCGACGACGCGTCGACGATGATGAGGGCTGTTGTCCGCGATGCGTTAATGAGGGCATGATCGTCCATTTTTTATGTAGTCAGGTAGGGGGGGGGCGGGGGGAGGGCGTCGAACGGACGGCATTTGGCCTCTGCTTCTTCCCCCTAAGGCAAAAATATACTAGTTAGGTAGGTTGTTGCGGCGCGCGATGGTCTTCGTCACGATGTAATTCCATAATACAAATAGAGATTAAATAATTAAAAAGTATTCCACGGATCACCAGTATTGTGGGATACAGTGTGGGACTCCTTGTCAACATTAATGTAGAACATTAAAATATCAGAGTATGATCTCTGTCTGAGTTGTACACTGGAATTTCGTGGTTATTTGATGTGGACTACATAGCTCATTGAAGCTCTGAACACACACATATACGATGCACTAAATAGCCCCAAAACTAGTAGATACTCTACGTTTTAACCATAACCATATTATGGTGCCTTCAAGGGCATGATCCTATACAAGCCCAAACTGGCCGCTGCCAGATGAGGGAAGAAGGCTCATTTGCCGCGGACGTGGAGGTCCGTACTTTGCCACGAGGCGAGTATGTACGCGAGCCGATGAAGACGATCTGCCCGGGAGAGACAGCGCCAATCAAATTGATCGGTGGTTGAGCCTGGAGCCCGGGGCAGGATCAATCGGTAAATCCCTAGATGTAGCGTGGACGAACACTATGGTACTAAACAGCATCGTCACAACATCCTCACATAAAACTCACTCACCGCCTGAACAACTGCAAGAGAGAAAGAGAATTTTCCAACAACAGATGTTTGCCTTTTCTTACCTAGTTTCTGCACTTCTAGCTCTGGCAAACGAAGTTTCCCACGAAGGCAGTTAGATTAGGTGCCTTCGATGGAGAAGATCATTCGTATCTTGGTTTGATGCTTGCTCTAAATGCCTCTGGGTATCCGATGTGGCGTTGCAGTGGCTCCCTGCTCTCATCAAAAGCATTCCTTACCGCTGGACATTGCACGTCAGGTGCTAGTCATGTTGAGATCTGGTTTGAGGGTAACGTTACAGCAGGTAGACCAAGCAATGGCTATCCCAACACTGGTGACGCCGGCGGGAAGCCCTACACCCATCCGGCTTAGACAGCAATCGCACAAATTTCCCCGTCGCCAACGATGTGGGTGTGGTCCATTTGGATCGACCTTATGTGGGCCCAATTGGTGTGTATAGCGCACTTCCGGGCAAGAATCTATTGGATGCTTTCAAGACCAACGAGCCCGGTCAGAATTTCACTATTGTGGGTTATGGTTATCAATATGCAAGCAATGTCGAAAGCAAAATTGAATCTGCAAAGGTTCGTATGTTTACAACCGTTGATCTGATCCAGATCAACAGCGGCATCGTTCGTGACTTTGCGATGTTGTTTTCGAACAATGCAGCCACGCGCGGAAACTGCTTCGGTGATGGCGGCGGTCCTGCTTTCTTAAATGACAGCAATGTAATCGCCGGTGTGTCCTCCTTTGTTCGCAATGACAATTGTGCCGGTACTGGCGGCTACTTCCGCATGGACCGCGCCAGCGTGGATTGGGTGTTGGCCTTCCTAAATGTACAGAAAACAAAAAGAAACCTCTTTTGAAGAATTAAATGAGACCCTTTCCCCCTTAGAATAAAGATAAACTATGGTCCCTTTTCTCGTTTAATCAAGCAAGGAGACTCTTCCTTTCTATTATTAACCCTACTATCATGAAACCTTGAACCAAGCGAGTACATTCATCGGCTTTGGCCATTACTCTTAGCGAGTTCATCAGTCCTGTCGACCAAATGTACACTTATGCTTATGAAGAATTTCATGGCCTTCCCCTGCCGTTCATTATTTGACTTTGTTTGAGCAAAACTCAGGATCCAAATGACCGGGTAAACCGTATGCACAACCCACACACCTTGGCAGCAAAAAAAGCGCAAAAAAGGGCAGGCATGCGGGCGAAAATTTCACGGACGAAGATCGAGCGCGGATAGGATCGGGTCGTCCTCGTCCCCCGTGACGAGCTTCTGACTTCGACTCGCCGCGAACGCTTCCAGGACTTTCATCTTCTCCGACTCCAGCTCGTACATTCGCTTCTCCTTCATGGCATCGGCGCCTTCCGATTCGGCCTCCGCCCTGATGATCATCGCGGCCTTATGAGTGTGTGTGGCGTAGGTGGGTGGGTGGGAGGGGAATAAACAAGAGTTTCGGGATTAGTGTTGACTTGCACCCAATCGCCGACAAGCTGACATAGGCGCAATCGACATCTCAACCGCAAGGACGAATCTTACCGCCTTGCTCTGTGCAATGGCCACCTCCGCCTCCGATTTTTTCACCTCGATGTTTGCATTCTTTTCGGCCTCGATCCTCATTGTTTGGCATTGAATATGGGTTTTCTTCATCCGCGCTTCAGCCTGCTGTCTCGCCGCGACTTTCTCCACCGTTTCATTCCCAAGACTTTTCTTGAGGGCCACGTCGGCATCGGTCATGGCTTTCATCTCTTCCACCCTCGCTTTGCCGCGAGCGCTTTCCTCCATCATGCGGCGCTCAATGGCGCACCTTATCCGCTCCGCTTCGATTTCCTGCAGCTTTCGTTCGTTCGACTTGCGAGTGGCCTCGATGGATCGCGCGGCTTCGTCCTCCAATTCTCTCAAGCGGTTTTCATGGATCTTCTCTCGCTCCGACATTTCCGCCTTGAGGGCGGCGATTCTTTCTAATCGATCCCGAATGTCCGAGGGTAGTGTCAAGGCAGTAATTTTCACAGTCACGACTTGCACTCCATAGTGCACAACTTTCGTATTTAGAGTCGAGAGTAAGCCCGCCGATAATTCCTCTCGCATATCGCTGATTTTATCGTGCGTAGTACTGTAAGCCAAGCTTCGGACGGTCTCTTCCATCTCTGCTGCCACAAGTTCATCGAATCGATCTGCGCCTAGTTTGTAAACGAAATTTGTGGCCTCGTCAGGGCCAGGTCCTATTCGGAAAGAAATCGACAGGTCGATGTCCACCATAACTGTTAAAGAAAAACGGCAGCGAATGAATGAGATCGAAGCATGTCAAACTGTATCGTACATAATTGTTTATTAATGACTCGCCATTGTCAGATGTAGGGCAATTTCTTATCGTAGCATCGTACGTGATGATGGCCCGGGTTACTCTGCGACACAACGACGAACAAGAATCATGAGCAAGCGCAATTATACACGCAATCCACAGTTCACGTATAAAGAGTCCAACATACATGTGACTAATCCTACACCAGCCAGGCCAAATCCATTTCACTCCTGGCTGCAGCTGCCCCATATTTTTATGCCTGGTTACGATTTGCAATTTTTCGCGAGAAGATGTGTTACAGTGTCAAATAAGTAAACAACATGTGACAAAGCATCAAAAGAATTCCTTACCATTTCTGCCATAGAACGAACGGGCCTGAAGGTACATTGATGGCAAATCGAAAAATGGTAGATCTTGGAATCTAACCGGTGCATACATAGGCAAACACGCGTGGCATCAGTTTAGCGAACTATGATGTCTCAGAAAGGAGTATAAATGGCATTCAAACAATTGAAATCCAGAGAGCATAACAATATTATCTAAACTCTCACCAACACGATCGGGATTTCCGTGACGCCTTATACAATGCGAAGAAATAATGAGTTTAGCTGTTAGCTTAATAACATCCGAGAATAAGCGACGAAACGGAACAATTCACGGGCAATCTCAATTTGAATCATCCAACATCCATGTCCTGACGCAGTCGCCTCACCGTGACTATTGACCTCAACCCTGGCAAAAGCGCGGTCTGCTTCTGCGGCGGAGGATATCCGCCGCTGGACCAACTTCGAATGGCGATGTTGCTCTGGGAGGTTCATCTCATTGTGGGGAGTGCGTGGGCAACAATAGATAATCGAGGGGGAAGAGCTGTGGACGTACGTTACGTAAAAATACGTAGAATATCGTACAGCAGAAAAGGTCCTGCCGCGCCATTTTCAGCCTACTAGAAGATATCATATCACGTACAATTATTATCGTTCTGTCCAATGCGTTTCGGCTTGGATGCGCGGCGGCAGCAACGCAACGACGGCATCATCATCCACCAAACCTCAGCCGGGGAGCGCTTCGACATTGTGGCGGCGGCCGAATAAGTCGTCGGTTCGAATCGGTCGATAAATTCCATTTCCCGCCATGAACAACAACGCGTCCCAATGGCTCGAGGGGGCTTCCTCGTCGCGTCCGTCGCGACGACGGAACCTCTCGAGGCCGCGGCCGCCCGAGGGACGACCGGATGGCGACGGCATCATCGACGCGAATCCGCCGCCGCCGCCGCCGCCGCCGCCGGACGAAGTCCTATGGGAATATTCCGTAGACGACGTCGGCGCCTCCGAATTCGAGAAGCTATGGACGAGGCGCCACGGCGAATGCGTCGGCGACGACGACGGAGGTCGTCGTCGTCGTGCACCGCGATTTCGGTTCCATGATGGCGGCGGCGGGGCGACGACAACGACCGGCATCATCGTCGGCCTCGGCGGCATCTCCGAGGCGCTGCGGCGGGCGGCGGAGCAGCACCGTCGTCGGGAGTCGCTGCCGATGGAGCCGGCGCCCGAGCCGGAGACGAGGCGGCCGACCGCGACCGTGACCGCGATGACGGCCAAGATTACGACCAAGATGTCGACCGAGGCGACTACGGGCGCATGCGGCAACGGCCAAAAAATGGCGGCGAGCGTCGATCGACGCCACGAGAACGACGACGCCGCTCGGAAGCCGCCAGTCCCCCTCCTTCGGTCGTCGTCATTCGATCATCATCCCCGCGGCCGCGATACGAACAACTACCATCGCGATCAGACGACGGGGGGGATCGACGGCCGATTCGCGGGTGGGACGACGACCGTCGTCGCTGCCAATACCGCCGAATTCTTCCTCACGCAGGATCCGGATCGCGCGTTTGACTACGGCGAGGAGGACGAATTCGAGACGCTGGACGACGACGAGCTGGCGGCCTTGGACATCGACAACATCGTCGGCCGGAAGCCGATGATCGATGCGTTCGGTGGCGGGGATAACGGTGGTGGACAGGGGCGGCAATACGAGCTCGGCGGGGGCGGGGACTACGGCGGGCACGCCCACGGGAAGCAGCATCGCAATTCCTACCCGACGGATCATCGGGGCGGCGACGGCGCATCCTTTGGCAACGGCCGCGACGGCGATCGTTATCCCCGCGGCGTCGGCGGCTCCACGTTCGGCGAGAGCTACGACGACAACTTCGGCGGATGCGGCGGCCATGCCTTCGACGCCGACTATCCGCGAAACGATAACGATTACGGCCGGGGGGCGCTCGTCGCTGGCGACGTCGGCCGCAGGAATTACGACGGCAACGGCGACGCCGACGTCGCGCCGCCCCTGTGCCCAGGTCACGACAGGCCCTGTCGCGTCCTGACGGCGGGTACAGCGAACAACGCAGGTCGGAAATTCTACAAGTGCCCGATGCCCGAGGGCGAGCAGTGCGATTTTTTTGAGTGGGCGGACGGGGGGGACGGAGGAGGCGGCGGCGGCGGCGCGTACGACAGCGCGCCGTTCGCCGGCGGAGGCGCGACCCGCGTCGCCGTCGGCGGCGGCGACGCCAAGGATTTCCTCTCCGAGGTCCGACGCGTCTTCGGACATCCGGGATTCCGGCCGGGGCAGAGGGAGGTGATCGAGAACGCCATGTCCGGACGAGACGTCTTCGTGCTCATGCCCACGGGGGGAGGCAAGAGCCTGTGCTATCAGCTGCCCGCGTGGTGCCAGCCGGGTTTGTCCGTCGTCATCTCCCCCCTGCTTTCGCTGATCGAGGATCAGGTCCAGTCGATGACGAAGCTAGGGGTGGAGTCGGCCTTCCTGAATTCGACGCAGGCCTGGGAGGGGGAGCAGCAGCTGGTCGTTAACAATCTGATAAACGTGCCCGCACATGGCGGGATCAAGTTGCTGTACATCACCCCCGAGAAACTCTCTCATTCAACCATGATTAAGGGCATCTTCAAGAAGCTGAGTGACAGGCACCTGATCAGTCGATTCGTCGTGGATGAAGCTCACTGCTTGTCGGATTGGTGTGTCATCGTTTCCCCATCCATTGCGTCTTCGCCTTTTGTTTTTCGTAGCTAACGGACAATTCTTTCTCTCACCCCCCTCCCTCCTCCTTGATACATCAACGCTCACGCGTGTTTCCGCACTTGGCGTTCCACGCAGGGGCCACGACTTTCGTCCCGACTACAGCAACTTACGCAGCCTTCGGAGGGACTACCCAAGCGTCCCGATCATGGCGCTGACCGCCACCGCCGACAAGAGGGTCGTCGCCGACTCGATTCGCGCATTGGGTATGACGAACGAATATCAGTACCGTTCGTCGTTCAATCGTCCGAACTTGCAATACGAAGTGCGCCGAAAGGACGGAAAGACCATCGGTAAATGAAATCTGACGTACGGGGTGATCATTTTCCCCATTTCAGTATTTGTCTAATTCGTCTAACAATCATGTTTTCGTTTCGCAGATATTATTGCTGACTATATTGCGTGAGTGTGAATTCCAGTATGTCATCATTTCATACGAAGTAGTCGTCCAACATCTCGCCCGCGTGTTTTTTTATTTTCCAGGGAACGACGGAGCGATTCGGGTGTCATCTACTGCCTTAGCCGAAAGGACTGTGAGAATGTAAGCGACAAGTTGAATCAAAAGCTCAGAGAAAAGGGCTTTCGCGATGTGAAGGTTTCTTTCTATCATGCAGAATTGGATCCTCATGAGAAAAGCCGACGCCACCGAGAATGGAGTTTGGGAAAAATCAGTGTTCTTTGTGCGACCATTGCATTCGGAATGGGAATCGACAAACCCGATGTAAGATACGTAATACACTATTCCATGCCCAAAAGTATTACCCACTACTATCAGGAGAGTGGACGTGCTGGAAGAGATGGCAGCAAGGCTGACTGCAGTGAGTCGTTCTAGGTATTCAACATGGCCTATATTCAATAATAGACCGTTTTCTCACCTTTGATTTGCCCAGTATTATTTTATCAATACAAGGACAAAAAGAGTGAGTTCATTTTTCACGTCACGTTCTTGACCAAGAGGCAAATTCGCAAAAAAAACTCACCAAAGTGGAATTCCTGTCGCCTGATCCATCAGCCTTGGAAATGATGATTCGAAAGACAGCCGGCAACTCCAATAGCCAGTCCACAAGAAGAAAGATTGATCAGTTGTACACCTGTCTACGTTATTGTGAAGATACCTTCGAATGCAGGAGGACTCTGCAGCTTCAGTTCTTTGGCGAGAACTTCGATAGCAAAAAGTGCACAGGCTGCGACAATTGTAGAGCCGGAAATGTTGTCGATAGGAGAAACATGACACACGTAGCCAGGGAGATTCTAGGACTTCTGTCCTGCTTGGAAACGCAGAAAAATGGCCGAGGCGTTACCCTTCTTGCGCTTTCGGAACTGTGGCGTGGCACAAAGGCCAAGAGTCATACCAAATTTTTGAATACCGATGCCCTCACTGGCTACGGAAATGGATCAAAATACTCCAAACAAGAGATTGATTCGATCACCCATTCAATGGTGTTTGAGAACCTCCTCGAAGAAATCGCAGAGGAGACTGTGTCTGGATTCGCTGCCGACTACGTCCGGCCAGGGCCAAAGTCCCAGCCATTGTTGACTGGAAGTTATCAATTCTTTGTACGATTTGCAGCCAAAAAAGCCCCCGAGCCAAAAGAGAACAAGAAAAAGGCTTCAAAGGAGAGGAAGGACACCCATGGCGACCTGGGCATCAAACAAGATATTCCCAACGAAGCTGACAAGAAGCCAAAGGCAAAACAAAAAAGCACGAATACGAAAAACATAGAGGATTCCATGGATTTGGTACGTCACAGCCCCGGATCGGAATCGTCTGCTGATGGGAAAATTGAAGCCAAACGGCCAAGCGAAAAAACAGCGCTTCCCAAAATGCACACTGATGCCCTTCTCGCGAGAATAAAAAAACTTGTCAATATGTGGGCTGAAGAGGTATGTTTGAGTATTGGATGTATGTGATTGCAAAAACTCATTGTCTCGGCGCATTACCTCACTTCCCCTTCTCAATCTAATTTTGCCACACCCAGGAACAAATGAATGGCAATAAGGTTTTTTGTGAGTATCTTGTGGTATCTTGATTAATTCATGACCGTGCTCATGTTAAAACTCAACGTACTGTTGTAACAAATTGCCCACGCTGCCAAGACTGGAATATCATGGGTAATCAAAAGATGGCCAATGTAGCCACACTAGTACCGACGACGTTGGACGAGCTCGCTGACTGCGAGCTTCCGCAGAATGTTCAAAAACAGTATGGAGAACGACTCATTAAAAATATCAATGCATATATCGAGCAGGAAAAGCTTCAAAAATACATCGAGAACCGACCGAAAAAGAAACATAAGGCAGCCGTCGACATGAGCAACCCCGAAATCAAACCAATTGTCATCGATGTTCCAGGTAGTGATAATGATGAGTTCGAGGATGATATTGATTATGCTGCAATAGTGATTCCTTCGCCGGGTCATCTTGCACGAGCTGCTGGAATGTCTAACCCCTACAATCAGAAAAAGCCCGGTAAAATGGCAGAATCGATGTCGAAGCCAAATAAGTCTTCTTACTTCTGAGACTACCTACTTCATAGTTCTTTTTCTTCTTTCAATAATAAAGCAGTTTTTTTATGAAGTTCAACCTTTCTTACTTCTGAGACCATTTGCTTTTTCTGGTTTCAATAAGAAAGTCTTTGATTAAGCTCAACCGTTGTATTGCCTCTTAGCAAGTCCACACAAAAACGAGGCTCACAACTGCTTCATGACAAATTCATCACCTCAAGGAGCACAGCCACATCACATACGAATGAACGAAAGTTTGACTTTCCCTTGTGCCTAACTACCTATCGGCTAAAAGGGTCAGTTCCCCTCACAGATGGATCCAGTGTCCCGGATTCACTTAAGGAAAAAGATGCACTTGCACTGATCAAATTTCTGAATATTATAGTGCCTATTGAAGATGAATGTCTTGAAGCGATTTACAATAGCCTCTTATAAACGGCTTGAATGGGATTAAATCGCCAAGATTATGGTACCAGATATTAGTTTTGACTCTCTTATTTGAGAGCAAAGCAAAAATTTACATTTGATGAAGCAAAAAACAAAACTGGCTGTACAATTGGGCTTCCCTGATCCTGGATATGCACATGTCTTCAGGATGTTAGATCAACCCTTCATCTAGATCAAGACGAGCATCTGCGCCGCCACCATGGGCTCTGCATAGTTGTGCCTTTCCGATGGCAACACGGTTGCATCCATCCAGCTTACATCGAATGCCACCGCCATGCTGAAGTAAAGAACGGGCATCAACATATGGTCAGCAACAGTTATAAATAGAAATGCCGGGGCAGTTGGTATGTAACTCACCGCGGCGCAAAACAAAGTTTTCCCACGAGCAACTTTCTTGCAGCCCTCGAATTGGCACTTCTTTCCCCCTCCATGTTTGACACAGAATTTAGTGGACGATTGCGCAGACTTGTCACAGCCCGGGACACTGCATCGCTTCCCACCACCATGGCCGGTGCAATAGAGTGACCCGCCTACGGCCGACTTCTGGCATCCATCTTTTTTGCAGCGTTTTCCACCTCCGTGGCTGTCGGAGAAATGAACAATTGAGCCGAAGTTATTGCATTATTGCAATAGAAACACACAAACAGAGACTCACGCTGCGCAGAAATACTTGTCACGCGCACCCTTGTCGCATCCCGGATAGGTGCATCTTCTGCCACCTCCGTGGGCAATACAAAACCGGGTTGCGCTAAAATCACCGAGTGAAGTACATTGAGTTTGGTCGTGTCAGTGCCGTACTTCAAACGCTGAAACACGACAACAACGAATACTGTAACTTACCCCTGTGCGCACTTGGTACACCCTCCTTTCTCACACTGGCGGTTTCCGCAGTGCAATGGACAATATGGGCGCTTGGATATGACCAAGTCATTGCACCCTTCGATGCGACATATCTAAATTCGTGGATTTTTGGTTATTGACATTTTCCTTGTGCAATGGCGAAAAACCAATGACGAAATGAAAGAGCTGCATACTCACCTTTTGATCCGTATCAAACAAGCTGGGATCCATCGACTGTACAGTGATCGGGTGCGCCACACTTGTGCAGTACACATTCTGTTGCGGTCCAGTCAATGATTGTGATAGATTTATACTGTCCATGGTATCATTTGCGTTCCTCAACGTTTGACATGGCAGTCCTCCATAACTATTATTGCAAACTCTGTCGAGATATGAATCATTATAAAGTGGTGTCGCAGTCTCAGCAGCAGCAGCAGTTGAAGAAGTAGCAGACGAGGACTGATTGTTGTTGCTGTTATCATAGTTGTGCAGTTTTGCCATGGCATTGAATTCCACCAAGTTAGCCTGAATCACTGAAAGGTCGTCGTTGTGTACTCCTGGGGGTAGACAGGTCATGGTCATAAAAGGAGGCCGTTGATGCTGTTGGGTCGCTGTATTATCGTAAATAACGTGGTTCAATGGGTATTGATGCAGCTGTCCTTGCTGCTGTGGTTGTTGTTGTTGCTGGCTTAGTTGCGGCGACATAAGATCAAGTTGTTGTTGCTGCTGCTGCTGCTGATGATGGTGATGGTGATGAGGCTGCTGCAGCTGATGTTGCTGGGGTGCCTCAGAATCTGAACCGTTCCACAATATTTCTCCTACCGATCGGACAGCACGCTGCACGGCCCAGTGACCATCAAGAAATAAGAATTGAGGCGCACTTGGCAAAGAGTCTTGCACTATGCTGGACAATAGCGGAGCAGGTTTCAAGCCATTGTCGAGTTGATTAGAAACGGAGGGGGCAGGCACGGCAGGCGTGGGAGCCAACCTGACCACGGGGATGTCCACCATATTGTTTGGTAACATGGCAGGCAATGACGGCGAATCAGAGAAGTCATCAATATACGTCAATATTGACATACTGCGATGTCGGTCACTTTCGATTTCTTGAAACGAGAGACCACGCGGTCGTTTCTTGCCCATAAATGCATTCTGCATCTCGACATCGGCAGCCATCTCCCCCAAGTCTGCTGGGCCGACGCCCTTCCACAATTCTTTCCCAACGCTTTCGTGAGGGCTGATAACGCGATCGAGGCCACTCCACAACAGTCGGACTGCCTTTTGGACAAAGTTCAAAACAAATGGAACGGATTCCGCGGGGAGAAGGGAATAGCAGCATAGGACACAAGAGGGAGAGACGTCGCCAGTGGAGAAGATAGGAACAGCGAATGCCGTTTCTATTTTGCAGTTGTCGAGTGTTTGCCTTCGACTACTGTCATAAATGAGCTCCTAAAAAGATTCATAAGTTGTAAAATCAGTGTTGTTACATGCACCATAACGAGAATAAAATGCTCTTTCCTATCTCACCTTGACAGAACTCCAAACAGGATACCCCGAACTAAAAGCCCTCCCAACCGCCCCATCGAATGCACCAATCGATGTGACCCAGCTAAGATCCATCAATTCATTGATATCCGGGTTGGAAGACGTCGCTGCGACCGTGAAAAGACAGTTCAATATCGTATCACCATCGCCATTTTTTGACGGATCGTTCGAAGAAGGCAATGCCGTCCATGCATCGGCGACGTCGAAGACGCTCATTCCCAAAAATGCGGTTGCAAATTCCTCAAGACGCTCCTGGATTAAATGAATTTCGGCGACGAATGGCTCCTCCGATTCCTTTGACTTGCCGCTGTTGTCTATGATGGGAGTCTTATTGCTGTCATCGGAGGAAGGCACAACCGAATCCATGATAGTGCTCCAAACTCCATAGGACGCGTCGTCAAATGCGTCCGTGATAGCATTTTCGATGACGTCATCGAAGGAGGATCCCAGCGATAATGCGTGTTGCCGTTTGTATTGCGTTGAAGTAATGTTGTTGTTATTCGTTACGGCGGGGTCTTCATTTTCGTAGACCGATTCCGGAAGTATCGGAATGCCCCAATCGTCCTTTGCGGCATTTCGTAAATCGTTCTTGGGGTTTCGCCTTCGCACTTTGTCCCCGTCTTCGTCAAGCTGGGAGCTACCCCTCCGCGAGCTACTCAACTCGGTATCGTTGTAATCGTCATCGTCATCATTAATGCTGAAGGAAACAAATTTGGCAGTTACACCGTCTCCCAGTTCTTGTGTGTGATCTGGCTGTTTTGTCTTTGGCTTTATGGATACTAGATGATGATGTTGATTGTGTCGCTGATCATCGGCAATCCCGTTGCAAATCATTTTCGTCGTCTGCGGCGGAATGTCCCCTCCACCCCCCCACCCCCCGTCACCCACCACTGGCAGCAGACATGGTATGCTGACGCTCGCGGCGCTTCGACTAATGTACTGCAAATAATCGATGGCATCGGACGAACTCTCGACATTTTTGGGAGAAAACATTACAACGACCCAAACGTTGCCGGACTCGTCGAGGCCAACGGGCATGCCTATGGCGGTCTGCAGCTTGATGTCGGACCTGCCGAGCAACCCCTCGGACTTCTGACAGTTCGCCCAGACCACCTGGGTGGAGCGCGTCACAGCCTCAACGATGCGGGGGGAAAGGACATGCTCCTCATCCAATTTGTGGGATTGAAAGCTCGATCGTCTTACAAGCTGACGGGACGACTTAGTAGGCGATGTCACGCCGTCGTCATTGGGGGGATTAGAGTCGGCACCGCCACTGCCGCCGTCGGGATCATTCTCGTTGTCGTGAGGCTGAACCAACTTCGACCGTTGGTCGCAGTACGCCTTGGACGTGTAAAGCTGTAGAAATCGCTTCTTGGGAGTTTTCTTCCTACCACTGTAGTCGGCGATGGAATTCTTGCTTTTCATCAAGTCGGAAAAAGTCTCATCCCCGGACGAGTCGCTCTCGTGGCCGCTCCTGTCGTCTGCTCAAAATAATACCAATTGCGGTGTGCCAGCCAGAAGTTAGATTGGATGGTAAATATTGAAATAGAACGCACAGCCATCAACAACAAATATTTTTTTGAGTGCGAACACGGATGAAACACAACCTACCAATTGCGGCGACGGTACTAGTCCCGCTGTCGTTGGACATCCACCAAACCTCGCCTATGTCAAATCCGAGGCCGGCGCATGCCACTTGAAGATAGGCACGAACCCGGTCGGCATCCATTTTTCTTTGGTTCGTCTCCGGGCTGTACGGAGAAGAAGAGTCGTCAGGGTTGAACCTTACGGTTAGTTCGGTCCTGGATGGAGCTGACTGGGTGGAGGTAGGTTCACGCCCACCTCTAGATAGAGGAATCTTTGATTTTTTAGAGGAGCGGCAAGATGATACTGGGGGGCGGGGGCCGAACTCCCGAGCGCGCCAGCTGTTGTTTGTTGAAGACGAAAAGGGTAGAGCACTGAGCCCACGTGACGTAGGAATTGATAGAAATGGGACAAGAAAAAAGTGCAACACCACAAACAACACGATGACAAGAGCTCTGGGAGTACTAGGCGACAAAAGTCCAGATGACGAGCACGATCTCGAGGATGACGAAGAGCGGAGCCATATGCTGGCGGAGCTCTTCTACGCAAACAGGCGTAGGTCCGCGAGGGAGCTGTTCGACGCGCCATCGAGCATGGCAGGCTGCGGATCGAGCGCCGCGCGCGTTTGGCCCGGCGTCCTGTTCCTTTTGTCGCTCCTGGGCGCATACCATCTTGGCCGGAATGGAGGGGGGCACAAGGTGAACGCTAATGATGCGGAGGAGGGGGAATATTCGCATGATGCATATCCCGGAGCCACCTTCACACACGAGCATCTCAAGGCCACGAGGAAGGAGGGCGAGAAAATACTTTCGTCGCTCGAGGAATATTATTTCGGCAAGGACCAGGCATTCAATATGCTGATGACTCCATGGGCTGTCGTCTGGGATTTCGGGGCAACTGCGCCGGGGAAGCGCGACCGGACAGCGAAGCTGGTCGATACCATGGCCCGAGCCCTCGTTACAGATGAGCAAAAGACATTCCTCATGGGCGGGATCGGATCCTCCGTCATGGCAGGTCATGACAATTGTCACTACGACAGCTATCAAACCCAGATGGAGCGTCTCTGGCAGCCCGTGTGGGAGGCCGCGGGGATGAACTTTGTGTTCCAGAATGCCGGTGGAGGAGGGGGATGTGGCGACTCTCACCGCAACCAGCATTTCTGCGTGAAGCAGAATATATCTCCGGATGTTGACATAGTGCATTATTCGTTTAATAACACAGAAGATGATGGGGCGCACGTTGAGCAAGAAAACCTCATCAGGTGGACTCAAATGCTGCCAAAAAAACCCATAGTTCACATTCTCAGCGTTGGTAAAGAAGATCCTGCCAGTAATCCCAATCATCCATTCCATCAATTAGTGAGGTACTATGCCGTCTATGGACACAACATATTTGGCATGCGAGCTGCGCTCGAAAGGGGCGGTCATGACTACGATTCGGAGAAGAATCGGGAGGTTGATCCATTTGATAGATTCGGTCCGGGTTATGTAGGTGATGGATATCACGACACAACGAGGTATGGCGAGCTAGAGGATGACGCGGTGCGCAGAGACAGCCTAGGTGTTGTGATGCGAAGTACTGCGGTGAGCATCGAACCGCATTATGCTTCTGTTTCAGTCATGATCACAATTCTAACCTCATCTGTTGTACTGTGCTCTCAAATCGAATAATAGATTCCTGGTCCTCTTGGCTATCAGGTCGCTTCTGATGCATTTACGTATGTGTACACACGCGCACTTCTCAAGGCGCTCGATTTGATCGAAAAAGAAATGAACGACGGAAAGGATCCTCGTGATACATGGTCAGCATCTCAGCGCCGTGTTATTGTAAAGGAGGATCTTCCCAAACCCAAATATTGCGATCCAGAGTATTGTGTTGTCAATGAGCCTCCAGAGTGTTTGAACTATGAATTACCAACATTTGGCGACGGTGGCGCAGGGGTTGAGGCCCCAGATGGCGACTCGAATCCATACAAATACAAAAATCAGAACTGGACTGTTTGGCACAGTCCTACTGATCTTTGGTATATGGTTGACGGAATTGATAAAGGATACTACGAACATCGTGACGACAAGGAAATGTGTAGGCATTTGGGCGCTTGCGGTGGCATGACTGCGCAAACTGTCACCGATGGCATGGTGGTCTTTCGTCTACCAAAAATGTCTGTAGGACTTGTAATAATATGTGGAAATGGCGAAGGATGGGCAGACGGGGCGATCGGTATGTTCATCAAGAATGACAATATCGAAATCAGCTACAATACCGTCCCCCTCGATCGCAATGAGATGGACGTTTTCCCGGATGGCAAGTGCGCACGGGTGATGAAGCGATTCCCTACGTCTGGACGAGAGTCGCAGACTCCTACCGTGTCTCCCACTGAGTCTCCTATCGGGCATGCATATTTGGCTGTTAAAGTATTGACGGATATGCCAAGTCCTGTTCTGATTAGTCATGTCATTACACTTTGAGTTAAGATTGAATGGCAGCCCCCACGACGAATGGAGCATAGAGTAAAGTAGAAAGGAGAACTATTTGCATAACCTAGTGTTGGCAGGTGCTCCATTCGGCATGGTATCGTTGGAGCAGATTGGATGATAGTATCGTAGAATGTCATCATCTAACCGCTCACGAGTTAGATGATGACATTCTACGATACTATCATC
>JALLAZ010000200.1:0-27192 GCA_036939755.1 Stephanodiscus triporus
GTGGGGAAAGTCCTTCGAAAGGGAGGGCTGGCCCCCTATTTCCCTCAACCTCATTTTGGTTCGAAGTCGGGGCGATGAAGCTTGAAGCTGTCGATTTTCTTGCGCGTAGAGGAATGGAGTGTGTGAGTCAGCAGTTACAGCAGTCACGGCAAAATTTTAAGGTAAAGCAACATCATGTTGCCGCCCGCCCCGACGACTCGCCGGTCGGAGGCATCGTCCTCCCCCCCCCGCTTCCTCGTGCCGTCGTCGATTGCCGCAGTGACGATGCTGCCGCTGCTGCTTCTGGCGACGACGACCGTCCTGCTGCTGCCGCGTCCGACGCTCGGCCTCCTCCTACGTCCGAGCGGACGTCGAGTCGACGACGGCGCGCGGCGAGCCAACGGCGTGCGGCCGATGCCGCCGCCGCCGCGCCCCGCGTTTCTTAGCCCGAGCGGCGTCGGCCGCGCCCGGGGCCGAAGGCCGGCGGCGTCAAGGGTCGGGACGACCGCCGCGTCCGAGTCCCCCCCCGCGAGCAGCGGGGGGGGTGGTGGATGGAGACCGTCCATCCCGTCCCCCTCCGATCGCGAGGCGCACTTCCGCAACGAACGACGGCGACGACGACGGGAGGTCGGACGACGGACGAAGGGAGGAGGGGGGGAAGAACGACTTGGCACGCTGGGATTCCACCACGTCGAATTCTACGTGGGAGACGCGCTGACGACCGCGCGGCGGTTCGAGTCGGCGTTGGGGATGCCGATAACTTGCTGGAGCTCGCTGGCGACCGGGAACGACGTTTGCGTCACGTATGGATTGGAGTGCTTCGGGAACTATGACGACGACGAAGACGACGACGATGACGTTGACGACGACGTCGACGAGCCGGGGGAGGGGGTGAGATTCCTATTCACCGCGCCGCTGGGTCGCCGTCGGACGACGACCGTCAAGGGCGACGACGACGACGGTCCAAGGGCGACCGCGCCTCTACCGATGCCGGGGTATGATCCCGACGCGGCGAGGGAGTTCGTCATCGGACACGGGATGGCAGTTAGGGCCGTGGGGGTGGAGGTGACGGACGCGAAAAGCGCGTACGGCATGGCGGTCGAGAACGGAGCGAGGGGGGTGCTCGCGCCGACGGTGATTCGGGATTACAACGATCGTGACGACGTGGAGGGGGTGGGGGGAGGACGACGACGGGGAACGACGTGTCGGGTGGCGGAGGTGGCGCTATACGGCGACGTGGTGCTTCGATTCGTCAGCTTTCACCGAGACGATAGCAGTTGCGACGACGATCGTCCTCCCGCCGGCTCCTCCTCCTCCTCCTCCTCCTCCGACGGAGGCGTATCCTCTGATCATCGACGACGACTACGAACGCCGTCGCCTTTCCTCCCATGTCTGTCACCGTACCCAAATAATGACGTATCCGGACGGGGTCGGCCGAGGACGTATGGCCTCGCTCGGATCGATCACGCGGTGGGGAACGTCCCCGACCTCCTCGAGGCGTTGGAGTACGTTCGGGGTTTGACGGGGTACCACCTGTTCGCGGAATTCGCGGCCGAGGACGTGGGAACGCTCGATTCGGGATTGAACAGCGTGGTCCTTGCCTCCGACAACGAGGCTGTCCTGCTCCCTCTCAACGAGCCGACGGAGGGTAGGCGAAAGAGCCAGATCCAGACGTACCTCGAGCAGAACGACGGTCCGGGGTTGCAGCACATCGCGATTAAGTCGTACGACATATTCGAGACCATAGGCCACATGCGACATGCCGAGAAGGACCTGGGCGGGTTCGAGTTGATGGCACGTCCGTCCGACCGGTACTATCGGGAGTTGCCGTCGAGGCTCGGGGATAGGCTGTCCGCGGATCAGTACGAGCGATTGGAGGAGTTGGGGATACTGGCCGACGCCGACGACGAGGGGGTGCTGCTGCAGATATTCACGAAACCCCTGGGGGATCGACCCACCCTGTTCTTGGAGATCATACAGCGAATCGGGTGCGTCTTGGCCGACACCGACGAAGACGACGACGATGCCCCTGATGGCGAGCGGAGGGATGGAGGCGGAGGAAGGAGGGTTAGGACGAAGAGGAATGTTACGGAACGGCCTGGCTGCGGCGGCTTCGGACAGGGAAACTTTCGCGAGCTGTTCAAATCCATCGAAGACTTCGAGAAGACGCTCAAGGTGTAATTAAGTATATAAGCCGCACGTGATTCCATGCACTTCCAAAGTTTGTTTAGTGACGTGACCTCAACGAAAGACCTCAACGTTAGATATTAACGAAATATCATCGATATGAAGCATGATTGCATACGACCATGCTCGAATAAAAGTTTCCAAAGAAAGAGTCCGCTCAGGATTAACTCTCTCCCCCACCCAGCTCCGAGTTCTCGTAGTCCAGGGCAGATGTGGGAAAGTTCGTAAACGCCGAATACTGATACACCAAATGAGGGATCATCGGTCGGAATGAAACGGGTCGACAGCCAAAGAGCGACTCCATCAAGGCCGTATTTTCGTGCACGGTGGTGGCGATTACGCACGCTTTGTCGCCCTTCGATAGCAATCTTGCCGTGGTCGCGTAGTCTCGCCAAACCGACTGAGAAATGAACGGCGGATCAATCACGACCAAGTCGAACGCGCCGCAACAGGAGTCTTCGATGTCGGTTGGGTGGTTGTAATCGTAGAAGTGATACCCGGGGCAAGATTCCCACGAAGTATCAAACTGGCGAAGGAAGAAGATGGATACGACCCAAGAGCATTGGAAAGCCCGGCGAAGACAACACAGAAGGAAAATCAGATCAGCTCACTTCGAACAGGGCGCACTGTTCCCTTTCCTTCATCGTCAACGAAAAAAAAAGCGATGGCGTCGACAAAAACGCCACCCGTCTCCCCTTGGACTGGGACAGGCCCTCTCTTATTGCATCGCAAAGGATCTCGATTGTGTGTTTAGAGTACCAATATTGATTGAGATCTCGATCCTCGTCTATTTGGCTCAAAAATGCATTGCCGTCATGACGAATCCCGTTCCCCGCCACCGAGGGTGCCACCGCGTCGCGGTGTCTCTTGATGGATTTCTCGCCTTGATATTTGTCATTGTGTGAAGAATGCCTTTCCGATATTTCTCTCAACTCTTTGAGGATTGCCTCCTCTTCTTGCGACATCCTCTCCTCCTCCGATCCCTCTCAGTTTTGTGGACTTGAATTCTTTTTTTAAAACGGTGTGAACACTATTTATTTCGCCTTTGCTAGAGCGACGATCGTAGTGCGAAACTGCGGGGCGATGACTTACAGTATGCAACAATCAACTAGTGTGAGATTAAAATTTCAAACTCCAATTTGTGGCACAGGCGCCGGCGTACCCCACAAAAACACCCAATATTTGCGCAGAATGGCACACAATCAAGACAACGAAATTGACGAACTCCTCAAGGACTTGAAAAAGACACCTGGGTTCAAGTCCTATTTGGTTCTGAACAGTGACGGGATTGTCATTCGGTGGGATCAAGTGGGCGCTCCAATGCCGTACCAACGAGCGGTCCAGCATGCGCATCACATAACGGAAATATACAACAAAAGCGCGGCGCGAATCAAGGAGTTATTCGACCCCGACGACGGCCTGGTGGAAAATGTCCGAATACGTACGGAGGATTATGAGATGATCGTGTCCTCGCTTGGAACATACACCCTCGCGGTCTTTCAAGAGGACGATGGCAAGGCAGAAGAAAATGCCATCGACGAAGCGAAGGCATAAAGGAGGACGGTTTCAGGAGCACGGGAGATTGAGCCTGGCGAAGATAGTATTTAGTCAAGCGTTATTGTCTACCCACCTCTCCGAAACAGATATGAAAATTAAGCCTTTTTTAGATTGCCAGATTGATACTCCTACGATATTTCTTTTACATGATTTTGATCGATGTTCTACAACATCCTGGGCAGGCCTCCTCTGTAGAACGTACATCTAGTTAGGACGACATAGGGTTGCATATCATCGTAACTAAACCATCTCCGATCAACTTTACCAGGATAAACGTGATTATTTCAATGGTGCAGAGCAATCTCAATTCCATCCGGTCGAGAGGAAAACCAGTCCCGGCATTAGATATCGAGTAATATTTTTGGCCAAGCAGATTGTGGTCCCGAAACTGAAGTATGCCGTTCAGCTAACCATTTGCATGAGCTATGTTTTGGGCATGAAAGGTTGATGCGTTGTTATTCAGCTCCTGCCAAACGCGAGAGTAGGATAGTATGTCAAATATGGAAGTCGGCGGAGGCGCCCCTTCATCATCGAAGGAATTCGCCTTGTGCAGATTTTTGTTGAAGAACACTTTTGAATTGGCATATGCTACGGTTGGCGGTATGCCCATGTCTGCATCGTTCTGTTCCTGCGTTGAGAACAACGATTCCTGAGCGCGCATTCGCTCCGAGATTTTCTTTTGACGGCGCCCCGACCCAAAAATGAGGTTCCTGTAACTCAGCTTGCTGCTAGAGGCGAAGGACGTGGGTATTTGACTTTGTTCACTATATTGGGCGGTCCGGGCAGGGGATGCCTCATGCTTGTCCTCAATTGCGGTGCATGTTGCCAAATGGATGTCCCAAGTATTCATGCTGCAATACCAGACATCCGGCAAGTCCTCGGCAGAGATGCGAGGTGGTAGCCTTCTCCATTTCTCACACTTTTCACATTGGACCCACTCTTGTTTTTTGGGCTCGTCAACAGGCTCGTCCTTGTTTTTGTCGTGCTTCTCCTTGTCATCCCTACGGGGACGACCTCTTTTGGCCTTGGACTTGAATGGCAGGGTTGTGTCGGCGTCATCATCGACATCCGTGATACTTTTCCCCTTCGCATCAATCGAATCCATCAACACAGACTTTTCATCCGGCACAATAAATTCGGTTTCCTTGTCACTGTCATTCTTCGGTGAAGTTGATCTACCCCCCATCTTGTTCTTTGGCTTTGTCTCCTCTTGCACTTCTTCCGCCACTGCTTGGGCATGCTCAAATTGTAGTTTCTTAATCGCCAATTTTTTTGCTCGCTTCTTCTCCTTGGCAACTTCCTTTGACGTCTGCTCATCCGCCTCACAACTGTTACGTTTTGGGTCGTAGATGTTCAGTTCACAAAACCAGTTTTCTGGCAAGCTGTCGAGATTGACGGTCCCAGGAAGATGACGCCACTTGTGACATCGGTCACATTGTACCCAAGGATCTTCCTCTGCCTTCTTGTGCTTCTCTTCCTTCTTGGGTTTGTGCTTCTTCACTGCAATTTTCTCCGCCGCACGTTTGGCAGCCTTGCGACCAGATCGCGCCATGGAATACGCATTGCCGTCGTCCCCAGCGCTACCACTCTCAGGGAGAACGGGCGATGTGGAAGCTGAACTTCCTGTCGAATTCGGCATCTTGCCATTGTTACTTCTGTCGTCGTCTGACCTGGGCGAAATGGCACCAACAGCGCGATTCCTGTCATCAACCATAGAATCAGCAGCACCTTCCTTGAGTCTTTCAGCAGGAGGGACGATTTCCATGGCGGTATTCGAAAATTCAACCCTGTCCGCATTCTGCTGAAACTCGTTATCCCCTACTAGAAAAGGTGCCGCCTCTTCATCCGCCTTGCTTTCTTGTTGTTGTTTTCGTTTTTTCGTGTTTAATTTAATGACCAGCTTCGGCTTCTTTGGTGCTGGAGGAGACGATTCTATCTTGGAAGTGTCTTCGTGAATTGTCTCGGAAGTCTGGCGATATGATTCGAATGAAAAAGCAGCGGAAAGAAAAAGTGAGACACCATGGGCACCGTGTATTGAATCATATTGTATACAAATAACTCCGTACCTTCTTCATGTCGCTTGCAGTATCATTTTCGTCTATTTCGCCGTCCTCTTGTATTTCCCCATCAGAGATGGAATTATCATAACTTTCTTTTCCCTTCGAAGATATTATGTCAAGGCTGCGGGCAGGAGCCGACAATGATGTGTCCGAATCTTTCATTAATTTGTCATTGATCGAACCGTCGCCGATTCGCTCATTATCTCCAAGAACATGTGTAGATATTTTTTGCCTCTTCTTATTTGGCTCAATGATGAACGACGACGGTGTTTCGGTAGAAGCACCATCAGCTGCAGAATGGACTTGCTGCTTCAACTTCATCTCCTCTTCCATTTGCTTCTTGCGCTTGGCGCCCGGCAGACCAATACGAATGCTCAGTGGCCCACGCTTCTTCTTCAATTCTGGAGGTTGAGCTGTCAAAACAGTTTTTGGATTATGTTGAGCGTGTTCTTCGGCATTTGCGGTCATTGCTGCTTCTGCTGCTGGTGGTGGTGGTGGTGGAATGTCAGCACCACCACCAGCAGTCCCCGGCGTCGAAATGTTCTCCTTCTTGGACTCCTCCTTGCCTGTGGTTGAAAGTGTCTCATCCTGCTCCTCCTGCATCGTCGTCACCTGTTTGGGCTCTTGTTTTGATCTTAATTCATCGACGCCGGCATGTGATGGCAACTTAACATTGACCAGAGCATCAGCAGTACCAATCGTCTTTTCGTTTTCAGAAGTGGAGGATGTATGAATGACCACCGTGTCGGCAACGTCCATTCCGCTACTACTACTGCTCGAGCGCGCGGCATTTGGGGGGCAATTCGCTGCATAGGGGGGATCAGAGGCGTTTGCAACTGCCGCTTGATTAGACTTGGTGTAGGCTTCGTCCGACAGACCCTCGTCTTGCGGCTTGTTAACATATTTCAATTGTGCTGAACTCCCTGGTTTCACGGCGTGATGACCACCCTCGCGCATCTCCTTCGATTGAAGTCCTCCACCTACGGGCAATTTGCCTTCCTTAATTTTCGGTGAGTATCTGTTGGACTGCGCACATGAAATATCCTCCTCGTTTTCATTTTTGCTTGGATCCGTTCCTTCTAGCCCGAAAGGCGACGACTTGGATTCCACAACCTCTCCATCTTTTTCCTCTCCCTCCTCGTCGGAGCTACTGTTACCATGAACGAGGTATTCACATCGTAACGGCGTCATTCCATCGTTGGCTACTTTCGTTATTTCCGTCACTTTGCCGCTGCCGCCGTCGGTGCTGCCGATCGACATGTCCGACAATGAATCCATCCGTTTATCCTTCATTGATACCTTCAACAACAATTTCGCCGCCTCCTTCTTTTTCTTCTTCTTCTTATTTTTCTTATCAAGATTAATTACGGATGTGTCGTCATTCTTCGCGTTTCCCTCCTCTCCCTCTCTTCCCCCATCCATCGCGTCGAACGATGAAGCCACCTCCCGCCCCACGTCAATATTATCATACGGAGAAGTAGGCCGACCGCCTTCGCCCTCCCCCTTGGCAGCAGCGAGCCGTTCCCTCTTCCTCTTCTTCTTCTTCTTCTTCTTCTTCGACTTGCGCGTCTCATTCCCGCCCGCCCTGTCGTCGAATACTGCTCCTCCCCCTCCCGATTGACTATCCGACCGTTTCGGGGCGGCGATAATAATTTCGTCCCCTCCCCCCCGTTCTCTCTCGTCGTCGTCATCATCCGAAGACGCGTCGTCGTCATCGTCTGTCGTTGCTGCGGGAGTCCTCCTCGGGGGCGGCGGCGCGAATGCCGATCCCACCGCCCCCCCCCCTCCCCCCCCTCCTCCTCCTCCTCCCCTACTCCCTCCCCCCCTCCAGCCTCCGTCGCCGCTTCCGCCGCCGAAGACGTGACGCCCGTTGTTGCGATCGTCGATGATGATGTCCTTGTCGGGGAAGTCCGATGCCTCGTTCGTGCCGTCGTCGTAATGGACCTTGATCCTGCGTCCGCCGTTCGACACGCTGTACACCACCCCGCCGTACCACTTGAGCTTGCGCGTCTTGCGTCCATTGACGTTCGCCTTCTTCACAAATCGTACCTTGACGCGCAATCCCGGGTGGACCTCTCGCCTCTGGGATTTCGTCGACATGGATCGTATGTGGCGCAATACCTCCGGGGAGGGCGATTCGACCGTCGTTGACTTGCCCGCGTCGGCGCCGCCCTTGCCGCCCCCGTCCTCCGATTCTCCTCCTCCTCCAACCTTCCCGTACAACGACGACCTCGACGAGGAGGTCGCGACTGTCGTGGGGGGGAAGGGTGCGACCCCGCCGACGGGGGACGCGGGGCCATCGTCGTGGTCTTCTCTGCCGTAGACGCTTCCCTTCTTCTTCTTATTTTTGCTCTTCCAGTGATTCTGTATCGTGTTAGCGGCGTCGTCCTTCTTCCTCTTCTTCGCGCGCTTCTCCGCCGCCCTCTTCAGCATCTTGGTCTTCTTCTTCATCCGTCGCCGACGTCGCTCGTCGTCATCGTCGTCGTCGTCATCGTTGTCGTTGTCGTCGACGCTCTTCCTACCGTCGCCATCCCCCCCCTCGTTCTCGTGATCGGAACCGCCGCTGCTGCTCAGGTCAGCATCGAACAGCATCTTGGACTCGCGATCGGCGACCATTATCGTATCGTCGGAATCCGACGAGGAGTTGAGACTGCCGTCGCCGTCGCCGTCGTCGCCGTCGTCGTCGTCATCGCTGGAATACTTGACTCCGGGGCCTCGACGGGCCTTCCCCTTCCCCTTGTTTTCGCTCGCGTTGGTGCTGCTGCTGTCGCCGCTCGAGCTGCCGTCGTCGTCATCGTCGTTATTATCGTCGTCGGTGGTCGACGCGCTGCTGTCGGAGCTGCTCGAGCTGCTGGAGGTGCTGCTGCTATCGCTGTCGCTGTCGCTGTCGCTGCTGGTGGTTGTGATGGAGGAGGAGGAACCGCTGGACGAGGAGCTGAGGGAGGAGCCGGACATGCTCTCGTCATCATCATCGACTCTCGGGTAAATATTTTTCGATGATCCCCTGTAGCCGCCGCCGACCTTGCCGCCCCCCTCCCCCCCGATGCGGATCTCGGTCCCGCCATCGGCGGTGATACGACGCCGCAATTCCTCTCGTCTAAGGTCTTTATTCTCCCTCCTCCTCCGATGGTCCTTCGTCAGTTTTCTCTTGCCGTCGCCGTTGCCCCCCTCGCCCCTGTTGTTTTTCTTCTTCGTCTTCCCCCCCTTCTTCTTCTTCTTCTGTTTCTTCTTCTTCTCCTCCTTCCTTTCATCGCGCAACGACGAGTCATTGCCATCGTCGTCGTCGTCGTCGTCATCATCATCATCATCATCGCTATCGTCCTCGTCCTCGTCGGAGGTGGCCTTGCTTTCCAACCGTTGCCGGCGGCGCAGTTCCTTGTCAGAGAGCCCGAACGTTGACGTCGTTGATGGATGCTGATAGAGGGACTTGCCCTTCGAGGACTTGTTGGTGTTGGTTAGGATGGAATTCTCGAGGGATTGCTTGAGGGCCAGGCGGAGGGAGCTCATGACGATGTCTAACTCGATCGTTTTGCCGTGATGGGCAATGGTTATTGTTGTTAATCTAGGTGTCCATCTCGGTCGTGGAGAAATCTACCACTATTTACAAATCAACGGAACTTATTAATTTTTTTAAGTTCTGGGGTGGTGTCGATGCCCTCTCTCCTCTCTCTCTAGCCAGTCCTCAAAATTCTAAGTTTTCGTGCCAAAATAGGCGGGCGTTCCAAGTTTTTCTTAGAATTTTGCAATATCTCGGGTGAGAGGCTTTTGCCAACATATTTAATTCCGCTGTGAAACTACCGGAAACAAAGAATTTTGAAGCCCTCTCTCTTTGAGAGTATTCAAGATTCTAAGTTTTTCTTAGATGTTTGAGGCCTCTCAATATTCTTACGCGACACAACCCACAACCAACGACGAAGCGAGCCCACGTTGCCGTTATCATTGGTGGCAATGGCAGTGGTGATGGCGGCTGCAGCAACGGCGGCGACAACGACAATTATGCTGACGCCCGCGATGGCAGTGACGGCGGTGACGGCGGAAATGGCAACGGCAGCAACGGCAGTGGCGACGGCGGCTCGTCGCCCGTCGCGATCGCTTCGACGGCTGGGATCGTCGCTGCCGTCGTCGCGTTGAAGACGACGACTACCGCGACGATCATGATCGTCGTCGACGCAACGACGACGGTCAATGGGGGACAGCGAGGGCGTCGTCGGCCCGCGACGGCGGGAGGCCGTTGATCGCGTCGGTCGCGATCATCGCGATCGACGCGACAGGAACGGACCATCACGGGGGACGACGGGACGGGACGGGGCGGCGGATGCGGATGCGGATGCGGATGCGGATGCGGATGCGAATGCGGATGTGGCGCGGTCGTCGCTAGCGCGCGGCGAGCGCATGGACAAGGGCGCTTCGTCATCGCAGGGATGCCCCCCCGCAGGTTGACGGCGATGGTCCGCCTGGGCGGTCGTGTTGTTCGGCCTCGGTGGCGCAGCTCGGCTTCAGCGGCGGGGTAAGGGGGCGGGGGACCGTGATGAACGTCACTGCCTGGATAGCTTCTCCCGGCTTCATACGGGGCGACGGAGATTATTGTGACGGTCTAGTTGGACCGTCGTCGTGTCGTCGTCGTCGTCCGACCGCGGCGCCGAGAAAAAAAATCGCGGCCGAGACAGAAGACTAGAGGCGCGGCGAGGCCGGGGGTTCTTCGGCGGGGGGGACGGAGGCCGATAGGAGGAGGAGGAGGAGCGCGAGCGGCAGGAGAGAAGGAGGAGGAAGAACAAGAGGAGCGTCGTCGGCTGCTCGCGTTGGTCGGGGACGCCGCCGACGACGATGAGTTCGATACGGAGGGAGAATGGGAGGAGCGATACACGATCGCGAGGTGTCTGATGTTTTTTTTTAGCCAACGAGGCGTTTCCCCTTTATTAATGTAACATATATTAAGATTGCCGCATCACCAAATCGTCTTAGAATCGGTGATGCCGACCCCCGCCTACCACTTGTCCATTTTGGGTTTGGGCTTCACCACTTGTGAAAGTCGAAGCGCCCTTTTGGATGTATTAAGCTCCTACGTAGCCAGTTAGGTAGATGTTAATTCCAAAAAAAACTTGGAATTTTGCCGCGCGTATGTAGAGAGATCGTACTATCCATTTTATGTGTGATGTCTTTGATGTAAATCGGCCAAAACTTCTCTTGGTCCAAGAAGCGGCTTTCCACACGCCATACTCTAAGTATTAAGAGTTGGAGGTGCAAGCGACTGCTATTGCTAGATATATTAATAGCTGGTGCGGAGGCATATCAACTCCCTATCGTCCACACACCTCTCTAGAGAGAGAACGACGATGAATGTCGTGACCCCCCTACGGACTTCGGTGACGTCCTTCTCGTCGTCGTCGTCGTCGTCGTCGTGGTCGTCGTCCGGACCGCGCCACGACGACAACAGCGACTACGACCACGGCGAGTACGTCCTCTCCGTGGCGACGACACCGTCATCCGCATCCCCCGCGGACGACGAATGCGAAGAACGCGACTACGGACGCGCGTCGTCCGATCGTCGTCATTATTACGTCGCCGCGGCGCTGAGCGATCGATCGATATCGCTCCTCGACGGCAACGTCGGCGCCGTGGTCGATCGGATAGTCGGCGCGCACGACGGTCCGATATCGGAGATCGCGTTCTTCCCCCCCTCCTCCTCCTCGTCGTCGTCTTCGATCCCGATGCTGATGAGCGCAGGTCACGACGGCCGCGTCAGGGCGTGGGATTTTCGTTGTCGGGGAGGGGGAGGGGGAGGGGGGGGAGCGTCGTTGTCGTATTCCGCCGCCGCCGCCTGGTCGGCGGGCCTGACCTCCGCGAACGAGAGGGCGGCCTCCGTCGGGTACGGCGGCGCCCTCGTCGCCGTGGGCACCGACATGTCGAGGGTGTCCTTCCTCGACCCGCGTCGCGCCACCTCCATCGTGGAGGGCCCGGGCGGCGGCGGGGGGGGGGGAGGAGGACCGGGTCCGCTCCTAGGGAGCTACGTCGACGCCCACACGGACGACGTGTCGTGCGTGCGCTTCGGCAACGCGGTCGGCGGCGGCGGCGGCAGGACCGTGCTCGCGTCGGCGTCCGAGGACGGACTAATCGTCGTTCACGATCCGACGATGCCGACGGAGGAGAGGGCGCTGATATCGGTGTTGAACGTTGGATCGCCCGTTCGACGCGCGGGATTCTTCGGACCGGGAGGGGAGGGTATATACGCGCTCACCAGAAGCGAGACAATGTCCGCGTATCACTGGGATTCTGGACAGAAGGTGAGAGACGTCGGGGGTGGAGCGGGATTGAGGAGGACGCTGAGCGACGCGGTCAAGTTTTCGTCGTCGTCTATGTCGATGTCGATGTCGATGTCGGGAGGATTAGGAGGAGGAGGAGGATGAGGCGGGGGGGGGATCGGATGATGACGGACGACAATCTCGGCGGGAACGACGCCGTCGAGTATCTGGTGGGATGTACGTGGACCGCCGTTCCGTCGTCGTCGTCGTCGTCGTCCAGTTCGCCGGCGTTGCACCTGCTGGCTGGAAATTCCGACGGTGACGGATACCTGTTCCGGGTTGACGCCGATCGGATAACGCCGTTGGTCCACCTGAAGGGCGGTCATAGGGGATGCATACGCGACTTCGGCTGGATCGACGGCGGGGGAGGGGGGAGGAGGCTGGTGACCGGCGGGGAAGATGCCAGGCTGTGCGAATGGGACCTCTCCAAAAATGACCATGCCGACGTCGTCGGCGGCGGCGCGAGCGGCGGACGTGCGCGTTCCACGAGGGGCACCGTCGGCAACGATTTCGGCGGCCGAAAGGGGAAGAAGAAATTCGGCTCCCCCTATTAAATGTTAGACCGATGTCTATAGAGCGCGCGCGTATGAGATAAATACCCCATATTTCTGCCTACTCAAACTCCGGCGAATATCGACCCCCTCTTCACGAGAACACGCTTGCCACAGACAAGATGCGATACTCCGGCAGAATGACGAGCAGGGATGCCAGCAAGTGCAGCCCAACTTCCCCAGAACATTTTAGCGCCAAACTCAAATGAGATTGTTCTTCGTCTTTACCTCGTCGTACTTCTCCTTGTCCGCCTTCCCCAACGGACTTTCCTTACACCAATCCTGAATCCTCTCCACCAGCGACCTCTTGCCATCCCCGGCCAACCCCCCCCCCGAGCCGCTCATGTCCTCCGGCACGTCGCTCCTTAGGGTGAGGACGTTGTATATGTCGATGGTCTCCATGTTGACGAATTTCTCGAACTCGTCGAGTTCGTCCGCGTTCAGGCTCGGGACGTTAATAGACGCCCAAGTTCCGAGGAGGAGGTCCACCTCGAGCCACCCCCGTTGCTTCGAGCGGTACACCAGTCGCTTCCTCCTGCGCGCGTCCGGCGCGACGTCGACGTCGTCTTCCTCGGGGGGTAGGCGGACGTGTCGTTCCATGATGGCGTCGTATCGGGGACGGGCCTTGTCCCACAGAGCCTGCTCGCGCGCCGCGACGGCGTCGTCCGGTCGGGCGTCGTCGCGTCGGGACTTCATCTCGCCCGCGCCCCCCATGTAGGCCCGCCGCGTCGTCGTCGTATCGATCGTCGATGTGACGACCCCGACGACGACTACGGGCGACGACGACGCTTGGGACGCGCGACTCCGACGGAGGAGCATCGTCCGCAACGCAGACGTGGTGTGGCGGAGATGTAGGAGCATTATTGCCCTATGTAGAACACTAACCCTGGATGCACTTCGATGGCTTTGTGCCAACTACGGCGTGGTTCTTGGTGGACAAGCCAGAGAGATGAAAAAAATGGAAACTGAGCTTCGTCTATTTTTTTGAGTTTTTGGTGTTGCTGTGTCAGCAGTGTCACAACGCGCGACAGACAGCAGCTGCATATTTTATGTTGTAACGTGTAACTTGGCTTTTGGTCGCGATGGATTCGATATCTTGTGTGTTTAATGGCTAGGGTAAAGTGGAATGGATAACTAGACAAACACTACTCTTTTTATATTCTTAGGCTTCAGCGTGAGAATGAATCTTCTCGTGGAATGGTTCCTCCAAATTGTATCATTTGACATGCTTCCAGGTAGGTTTGGACTGGCCCTTTGAGCCTTGACATCTTAACTTACAACCTCTTTGTGACCATCGCCCTAAGATCGTTCCCATCCGAAGAACTTGAGCCTGGCAGGGGACTCGTTCCCATCTCTGAAGAACTTGAGCATGCCGGGGACAGTCTATGCAAATTTAGCTGAATTAAGAACATCTGCGCCCTTTTCACTCCCATATCTCCATGGATGAGTTGAATTAGACGGAGCCATCTGAGCCAAGCATATGATTTTCTAATAAGTACTCATCTTAAACTAAAAACTTTACCCATGACATACACTGGCAATATCACTCTCTTCCACAGGTAAAAAATCAACACCCAACATCTTAGTCCACGAAGCTAACGCCGCGGCCTGCTCGAAACTAACAATACTCAGCACACTTCCTCGTCGCCCAGCTCTGCCAACGCGGCCAGCAATGTGAGTGTATTCGTCCGGGCTCCCTGGTCTCCCAACAACAATTACAGCATCAAGACCATCAAGGTGAAGGCCGCGGACATTGTCTTCGTGCGTGACGAGGAGATACCCCTCGTCTTCGCCCTCGAGGGCCTTCGCGCCGCGCTTGCCATTGCGGCCCTTTGTACCACCCACTCCCTCGACTCTAGATACCCTTCGATGGGCCTCGACTAACCTGTCGGTCCCATCGGCTTCGAGTGCATCAAGGAGCGATTGGGGCTCGGGACGTATCCCAAAATGACGCAATGCGCCTAGTGCGTTGTGCACTTTTATGTCGCAATTCCGCGTCAGAACCAAAAGGACCTTGCGACTTGATGATTCCGATCCGTGCGATTGAAGGATGGTTTTGGATGCAAACGCTGCTGCGGTTAATAAGGACCCTGATGACGATCCATCTACGGGAAGGACAAAATTCCGAACGGCATCTGGTATCTTCACTGCTCGTCCGACATGTCTCTCGTCACCAGTCATCTTCCTTTCCAAATTGGCCGCATCCTCGTCCCCTCGTAATGTCTTGGGACACTCCGAACTATGCAATCCGAGCACGCGCGATAATTCCCGTCGAAGAGGTCGGCCGATGGTGGCGCTCGCGGCGATGACCTGGGCGCGGCCGACGGTGAGCCTGGCAATGGCAGCTGCGAGTAACGCCGCTGGCTTTTCGTGCCGTCTCAATTTCTTGTCACTTCGAGATTTTTCGATGTTGAGTAGACGATCCACCTCGTCCATCACAAGCCATCTCACAGAGCTCAACAGCTGTTTGCCCTCTGGCTTGCTGGTAGGAGTTCCCGGCATTTTCGTGTCACCAAACAAGCTCGTGCTGATGGCCTTGGCGCTGCCCACTAATATCCTTGGCTGATACTTCCTTCCGGTTTTACTACTGCTATCGCTTTCTTCCCCACTGCTATTGACCTCTCCCAGGCTCTCCAAGTATTCGTATTCCTCCCCTCGATCAACTTCATAATTCCAAGAACTCATCAAGTCCATTGGACGGGGAACAAGACGCACCATACCAGGGGGGGCTAAAACAGACGCCACTCCTGCGACCTGTGCAGCCAGTTCTCTCGTGGGTAATAGAACGAGTGCCATACCCTTTCCCATGTCATCACCGCCGTCTTTCTCAATCTCCTTCCATAACGTTTCAGTTATGGGAAGCAGGTAGGCGATCGTTTTACCACTGCCAGTGGGGGCGTGCAGCAATGCCGATGGATTGGGAGGGAAGAACAAATGCGGTATTGCCACTGATTGGATGGGAGTTGGTTCTGGCGAGGATATATGGTGTCCTTTTTCGCCAAACGCATGATGGAGCGCATTTGCGGCGCTGGTAGAAAGACGCGGTATTCCGGCAAAGGACATGGGTCTATCCAAGTTCAATGATGACGACGGTTTGGCGAATGTAGGAATAATCAATTCAGAACGAACGTTATCGTCTTCATCGTCAGAATCGAGAGTTTTGTTGTGCCCACCTGCATCGCGAAGAGCATAGTACTCCGCCAAACGATTGACCAAATCTGGTTTTCTCCCCTTATCGTACAGCCCAAAAGACGATAGCTCCATTTTTAAAGCATTGGCTGGACGGATTCGAAGTTGTTCGGAATAATGCTTCAATAATTCTGCATGTACCGATTGTTCCGACGATGCAACGACCGCGTCAACTCCGAGTGAAGGTGCAGTGACGTTGGTTCGCGCCGCAGCAGATTTTCGCTGAGATTGTTTCAATGACTGTTTGAGGGACTGCGTCAATTTTCTTTCCTGTTTTTGTTGTCTCGATAATTGATGCGTTGGCGGCGTCGAAGGCGGCGGCGGTTGCTGTCGTTTTCCGACACTTAATTTCAGACCGTCCAGCATGCGAACTGTCTCGTACACTTCCTTTTCCATCAATTGTATTTCATTTTCATCCTTCGGCGGGGGTAAGGCAGAAGCGGATCTTTTCCGTGGACGGGGAGATTCGACGGCACCGTCATCATCCCGCGTCACGGACATCTTTCTATAATTGAACAGTCTGCGACTGTAACGAAATAATGCAGCTGATGAACCCCAGTGGCTACTGGTGCGATGTTGAGGAACATTATAGCGATCCGATTGGAAGGCATCGATGCAAGAGAGGAAAGTATGACGCGAGAATGCCAATATCAGCCACGCGGGAAATAATCGCCAAGACATCTCCCGATGATATTTAGCTTTGTGTTCAAAAGTTCTGTTTGTTCATCGTTCGTACGATATTTTGCTGTTGTTTTTTTATGTGGTTGGTTGGAGTGCCCCCCAAAACTTTGTGGGGTCATTCTTTGCCCCAAACCTGCCAGCAAAAATTGACATGCCAGATGCCAGCAAAATTTAAGATATGACAGCAAAACCATAACTCTACCTACTACACTGATAACATTACAACATTTGCCGCCCTATTTGACCCCCTCTAGTACTTAGCTAAGTAGAGGGAGTTGATCGTGAACCCCCATTATGCAGTCGACAACGACGGCGACATCTCAGGAGCCACATCTCCGCTTCATTCGCATTCGCCACCGGGACCGACACCGTGTTGACGTCCTCGGTCAACAGGAGTCTCTCCCGTTGGCCTTGGAAGCGTCAACGAGGTGCTGAATATCTGTTCCTCCTCCAACATGACATGAGCACCAGCTTCACGTCCGGACGACAGAAAATCAGCAAAGACTATTGCAATGAGCAGAATGGCCAGTCGGCGTGGGAGGAGGTCGCCTCCGGTGTATCGTAGGGGGTCCGGCTCAAGATTTGTCAAATTTTTAAACGGCCCCAATACCAATTCTGAGTGTTCCAACCTGCTCAACTAGCTCACCACATGATATCCTGAAAGTTTCGTTGAAAAAAATTGACCAGAACCTACCCGCTGGGCGGGTCGAACATGATATAGTTGATCGGGTGGGTTTAGCTCTAGGAATCAGGTCGGATTTGGACTAGGATTTGATGAGAGGACTCACTAAAAACCTCAATCTCCTTATCTAGGCAGTCCAGACAGTTCTAATAGATGTCAATATGACATCCTGAAAGATTTGTTGCAAAAAAATGACCAGAACTTACCCTTCAGGTGCGCAACACGGTGTAAGATTACCTTGCACTAACAAAATGCCTTGTTTTACATGCTATTTTGAGTTTTCCTTTTAAATGCCCATAGTTCATTAAAATAGATCTATTGTGTGTGAAAAATTGCTTAGACGCCGGCTAACAAAACACCCAATTTATCTAGTGTTTTTACATGCACATAATGTGTTGTGTAATTTCCCATACAAATGCATATAGGGCACACAAAGCTTGGAAATTATTCTAATCTATGTGCAAAAGATGCCTGTAAAGTTTTGAGGCATTATTCATCTCTAAGTGGGCCGTTGGGGCTACCGTTGTTTATTAGCAAATGCTAGCAAAAAGCTAGCGAAAAACACACTCCTGCTGTTAAATGTATTGCAACACCAAAACTACCTGCAGATGAGAAATGAAAAGCATAGGGATTGTTTCCACACACTTGAGGAAGATGCCCCTTGAGTATTGGGGCATGATTTCAATTCCAAGCTGGTCAAGGGGGCTACGGTGAGGTGGATACCATGGTCAGGGGGGGGCTCATAAAAATGGCGAGAACAAAACATAACATAGGAATTCAGTACATTCTACGAAGGAATTCAACAGGGGGGTTAAAAACAACTTATAATTATCAATTATCCGCGCTCCCTCCCCCTCTTCCTCCCCCTCTTTCTCTCCACACTACCGTTCTTCACCTGTGGTATTGTCTTCGTCTTTGTCTTCGTCTTCGTCTTTGTCTTCGTCTTCGTCTTTGTCTTTGTCTTCGTCTTCGTCTTTGTCTTCGTCTTCGTCTTCGTCTTCGTCTTCGTCTTCGTCTTCGTCTTCGTCTTCGTCTTCATCTTCGTCTTCGTCTTCGTCTTCGTCTTCATCTTCGTCTTTGTCTTCGTCGTCTTAATCTTCATCATATTTGTCCTTCCCATAAATATTTGATTGTTGAGTGTAAGGAGGCCCTTGCCCCCTGCCGTTGTATGTAGTGCATCATCGTTGCGCTATCCGCCCCCTCTGCCCCCCTTGTCGAGCAGCTTTGCGGTCGCTCGCTTATTGTCTTGTCGTTGTCATTGTCGTTGTCATTGTCGTTGCCATTGTCTTTGTTGCCTTTGTCCCTCCCATCATGATTTGAATGTTAAGTAGTAAGGGGGCCATCGCCGCTGTGATTGTGCACCTTCATTGCCACTGCAAGACGCAAGACCCCCTCCTTTCCCTGCCCATTCTTGTTGGCCGTCTGCTGCCCGCATGACGATATTGTCACCGCAGCCTCCACCGTCATCATTTTTAAGGTTGATTGTTGTTTAGTAAATTGACGGTGGCAGCGCTTGTCGTCCTCTCTGTCTGCGGCGACGGCAGCGTCGTTGGTCGTTGGTCGTTGGCCGCCGCTCATCATCATCGCTCTCCTCTGCGCATCGCTGCGTGGCTGGAGTGTGCACCAGGGAGCGTCAACGTCACCCCCAGTGCCTACCCTAGCCACGAAGGACCGGTCCGGCACATTTCCCCCCTTCACGGCGCCATTTGGCATCTCTAAATGACTTGAATTGTCATGTCGAAGGTGGGTTTTACTAAAAATACGTGACAATTAAATACATTATTGTGCCCGAGTGGCAGCAGCTATAAAAAAAGCAACAATCTGCGACCGCCAGTGCACGTACAATTAAATAGTACGTGCACTGACCCGTTTTTATGATTGATCGACCAGCGCTGCTGGAGATCAATCGTAAAATTGCAATATGGGGGATTATCATCGTGTTGAAAAAGTGCCTCTCTTTGTTCGGCATCTGTCTGTTTTTTTGGGGGTTTTGACGCTTCCAAAAAAGTAGGTCTCCCGCCCCCCAAAGAATATTGGCGGGAAGACTTGTGCTGGACCCCCTACCAAAGCGGCCGACTGCGGAGTCAGTAGCCAAAAATGTCAAAGATCCTATCGCAACGGCCTGCCGGCATCGGTGCATGCCGTCATACAGGAGATGGGCTGAGTCGATCGCAATCCATTAGCAGAATTTGGCGACAATCGATACGAGGTACACATTTCTTTTGGCTGTGTTGTCAATTTCTCCATTTCGGTCACATCAGGTTAGATGGAGGTACCCTTGATCATATCATTGTCTTTCTTTTTCCATTTATGCGTACCCCATAATTTTATGGCGATAGCTAACTCAAGTGAATTTATCTTAGGAGTTTTCTTAATCCACAGGTTTTGATTTTCGTTCTGCTCGTCAAAAGCTCCGGATGAACCCTCCCATACACCTCAAGATACCCAACATGCTTAAATTCCAACATGATCATTTGCTGAGTAGAATATCCGCAGATGGAGAGATTTATGCCAGCACCCTGCGACCACGAGTATTTGACAGCAGAGAGCGACATGACATCCCGTTCGAACTGCTCACGTTCCGCATAATGCCTGACACGACATGCGAATTCGAGGTACGGTTTCCCCCCTCAAATAAGGGTGTGACATTCTCGAATAGCTGGGTCAACAAACGATGTTCTATTGCCAGGGTGGACACCCCGGCAAGTGTGATACATGAGGTTCTCAAATAACTTCCTGTAGTGCAATCGGCTTGCATCCACATCACTGACCTGCCGCGTAACATTCCCACAAGTGGGAATGACAACAATAATCTCACTGCCAGCCATCAGGCGGACGGTATCACCTGACAGTAGACGCCTGTAGAAAGTCTGTTTGACGGAGGCGCGCGAAATGATGTGGGATGGAACGATGTCGCGGTCAATCAGCATTGCGCCGCCGAGGGAGGTATCAGCAGACATCCCCGTTGACATGGACGGATCGTGGGTGGAAGAGCAGCCGACAGTGGCAGGGGAGGGAAGAGAAGCAGGAGTCACGGCCGTACTGCATAAAGCATGGTGGTGGGGGGAGGGCGAACACAGGACCTAGAACCCCCCGAAGGCAAGAATAAGGGGCACACATCAATCAACATAATGTTAGAAGCTTAACTGCAGGTGATCTCATTAGGGGGGTGCGGCGCGGCGTTGGTAGACAAGACTGAAATATTGGCAGAAAATGCCATGGTGTGGCTCTAGTTATTTGGAGCCGGAGAAGGCCAGGAATCAGCTTTGGCCTTGTCCACAAATTTTGAATTCCTACGTAGAAAAAAAAACCATTTCGTTGTTGAGTCTTGGCATGTCCTGCCCTACGTACCTGTAAGTCAACGTAGGGCGGGTACGGGTCAAGATTCAAGTTTGAGTGACACATCCCGGCCTGCTGTCTTGCTCCAATATTTCCCCCGTTGAAAAAAGTGTTTCCTTGAGCATATCTACCATATCAATAGCGATTCACTTATGCGCAATGATCAATACCCTCATCAGCCGAGCATTATAACAACTTATTCCATATTTGGTCCCTACCGGGCCGAATGGGTGACTGTAATTTAGGCCCAGAAGAGATCACCACTGTGGGGTCTAATTGTGATGTCTTGGACTGGACTCTGGACCAAATCACAACAATCTTCATCTTACTCTCTGCTGCGATAGAAAGTACTATAATATCAAATGCAGATTCATACCATTCTCATTTGTGCAAATTTTTTTCACTGTATGGTTAGCTTTAACCAACATGACTACATCATTTTCTTTATCTTGTGGTTAAAAAAGTTCCAACACAATTATTTCACAGAATCCAATTAGCTGAATACATAAGACCATGAAGAAGGCACAAACTCTCTTAAAACAGCGATGATGAAAGTTCTTGCAATTAGAGTACCATTAGGGTAACCATGAAATGAATTAATTTTTCTCAACATGAGGATGCAGATAAGGGACGGGATTCAATCATAGGAGCTGTGATGTATGTATCCTCATAACAATCACCTCTTTAAAAATGCTTGGTTTGATTCTGTGTATCTATCAATCCAAAGATACATCAAACATTCACAAACTCTCACCCTGACATTTCCTTCTGAATTATTATCTACTCCTTTCCCTCGATCGAAAAGTCGAATTTTACTCCACCGCCATTGGCATAATACTCAGCGACACCCGTCCTCCACGCGCCGAACGTCATACAGTGCTTCTCGGGATAGAGCTTAACATCCTCTTCGGTGCAAAGCCGCGCGCGTCGGAATTCGACAGGGATGCTGAACGCCCAGACATTCGCGATCAATGAAATGATCAGTAGAAGCTTACCGCGGCCGATTCCACCGGTGTCGGGTGAACTGTTCATGCGGAGATATGTCGCGGTCGCCGTCGCACTGGCGAATGGGCCGCCGACAGAATGGAGGGGCCGTGGCGATGGCGCCGTCGAGGGGATAGTAGAGGCGTGCGTCGGGACAACTCTCGAAGGGGCGGCGATGAAACACGTCACGGGACATGATGAACCGATGGACAGAATCAGCAATACTGCTACCACCGAGGGCATATAACACGAACAATTGTTACGTGTTGTCATTCTTGCTTGGAATGCCATCGTAATATGTAGCGACTCTCGGCCAAAAAAAGTCCACAGGATCCAAGTGCAACGTGACGTTGCGTTGGAATTCATACTAAAGGCAAAGATTTTTGCGCCCCCCAAAGCCACATCCGAGCCTCAATTTGCTGAGACCACCACGGTGAGACCATTGGACTAACGATACTTCCGAAAACAAAGGACGCCCAAACATAAACATTTTCCATGGGACTTCTAAAAGGAATCGATCCCCTCTTGACGGCGGATGTCCTCCACGTCCTCAGATCCATGGGTCACGGGAACAAATTGGTCATCTGCGACTGCAACTTTCCAGCAGGTGCGTGCCCCCCCGCCCCGCGTCTCTGCGTTTCCCGCACTCGTCTTCGCGTGCGAACGTCATTCGCGGCTCACCTCTCCGTCGGGGCGCAGCCGAAATCGCCACCCATACGACGACGGGCAAGCACATCATCCTGGCGGTGTCCCTCCCCGAAGCTTTGGGGGCGATATGCAGCGTCCTACCGCTGGATTTTTTCGGGCAAACGCAGGCCATGTACATGGCGCCGCAGGAGGGCGTCGCGTTGCCGCCCGCCGGGGTCGAGGTGGTATCCGCTCTGAAATGCGCGATAGAAATGCATTGCGGAGTCGGTACGAGGGTCGAACCTATCGAGCGATTTTCGTTCTACGAGGAGGCGAAGGGTTGTTTCGCTGTGATACAGACCATGGAAAGGCGACCGTACGGAAATGTCATCCTCGTGAAAGGTTGCGTAGGTCCCGATGGGAATGATTTGAAACCGTGAGGGCTTGCGTTACCGGAATGCAAATTGCAGCATACCCCTCAGATGAAATCACAAGTGCGCAAGGAGTCAGTGCGCGAAAAATCCATGAACGGGAGCATGGCCAACATCGTCATCATTCCCAATATCGCCACTGAAATCGTTCCTTCTTCCGACGACAATATAGTTAACAGAGCAAACTTTTCTAATGGTATTGACCTCATTTAAGAAAGAATCATTTGGGAACAGATCAATAATTAACTAGGAGTACCTTCGTCGAGATTTGCCGATATTGAGAATGCATAACACGAGCGCCTATCGCTGCCCAAAACTACTGCTTACACTACTCAGTTTTTTCTCGATAGTCATAGCCACATCTTCAATCTCATCCCCGGAAAGCGTCCCCTCCCTCAGCTGCAGCGTCGGAGCATGTAGCAGTTTGTTCGCCTCCTTTTGCAAGCGATCATAGCCACCACTGGTATGGCCGAGGGAGGCAACGAATTCATTTACCCGTCGTCGCAATCGGGAAATTTGCTCCGCGGTGCCCGTTTCCATTGCCATTAGCCTCGCGACACACGCTGTCACGGATACTTCCACTGCACGTTCTCTCGCGGCCTGCAAAAAAAGGAATGTTACACGAAAATTGCTGTCAACTCATACGGATCGACCTTACGTGGCATCGTGGGCACTAGATCACGGAATATCACGATAGCTCCTCACCTCCGCGACTACCCTTGCCAACGCCGACGGAGGCGTGCCATCAGAGCCAAACTCCTTGAGCTTCCTTATTTCCGGAACTACCCGTTCGTTCCTAGCGGCCTTGCCTGCACTCAGGGACCCGTCGAGCAGCGTTTTTATTCGACCACGTCCACCCCCGCCTTTCGTCGCGTTCAATACGGAAACCACCTCGACCGTACGCTTCAGCTGTAGCAGAATGTCTATTGCGGCGTTCGACGGTAAAAAGAGAGGAAGGAAAGGGGCGTTATTTTCAGCACGATTCCAAGCGCGCGAACGACACGTTCCTCGACTGTTATTCTCGAAACGATAAAAAACAAACTCACGCGCGTCCCTCGAGGAGTACGGTCGGAACACCACCTCCCGATCCGGTCGGTTCGGACGCGGCGACAGCCCGCTCGCGACAAGCGAAAGGTGGGTGCACATCGGCAGTGCCCCCTCCATCGACGAGAGCCGCCCCGCGAGCGCGCGTATTTCCTCGGCGTCTCGCCCTCTCGTCGTGGGGACGTTCGACGACGACGACGACGACGACGAGAACGTCGACGACTGTTCGTCATTCCGTATCGATCCGGGCAGGTCCAGCCAAGATGCCAATCCGACGCGTTCTAACAACGACGCTCCCGCACCTCCATACGACGATCGTCGTGAATGCACCTGCCGTCGGAGGTTGTAAGCCACGGCGAAGCGGGCGGCGACGTCGCCAGCGCCGACGGCGGAGACTGCGGGGGGGTCATCTCGGTGGTCGGTCACCTCGTCTCGCAGCACGAGCATCACGTCGAGCCTGGCGCAGTTGGATAGCGCCGCGCATTCCTCCACGACGAATCTCGTCGCTTCCGCGAACCCCGACGACGACGACCTCGCCCCCTCCCCCTCCCGACCGTCGAATAATCCCGGGCGTCGTCGTCGTCGTCGTCCCCCCGACGAAGGCATCGTCAACGCCACCTCCGTCCCGTCGATCGTCCACGACGACGTCGACGACGACGACGGGCCGGCGAATGCGACCGCGATCTCCATCCCCACGAAGAGGGAGTGAAAGTCCGACAACGCCCTCGGCCTCGGGTTGAAGTAATCCCGACCGTCGCCCAACGTCGCGTCCTTCCACCTCCAGCATTCCCTAATTAGATCCTCGCACGGTAACGAGTACAAGTCGTCCGTGGGCGGGAGGGAAAGGAGGTGCATCGTGCGGCGTCGGCGGAGCCCGGCCGTAGTTGTCGTAGTCGTAGTCGTAGTCGTAGCCATCGTAGTCGTCGTAGTCGGCGGCGGATGCGGAGGATCGACATCCCCTCCCGCCACCTCAACCGCCGCCGCGCGGGGACGTTCGAGCGGCGGCGACGACGACGACGACGTCGAAAAAAACGCGACGGCGGCGTCCGGACGGGGGACGACGTGCAACGCCACGAACAGCAGCGTGATCATGGGGTTCTTCTCTTCTGGCGTGTTCGTTTCTACCTCCTCTACCTAGACTGGGTGATGCGACACTAACGGCAATCTACAGATTCCTCTGTAGTCATGGTTCGTACGTTTTGAACTCTCGCCGCGCTCCCGCCGTCTTGCTTTTGAATTCCTTCCAAACACTGAGAGGTTGGTACAAAAAAAATACGAAGACCGAAAGAGTACAACAACAATGGCGTCGCAATCCCAATCCCAACCGCAGCAACCGCGACCGCAAGAAGAGCAACATCGTCCTCCGTCCCCGACGGAGCTGTCGTACACCCAGCTCGCGAAGCTCGCGCCCCCGTCGAGCCGTAGGAGAAGGGACGGAGTAGCAGCATTCGCATTCGTCCACGGTACGACCGGCGACAATGACGACGACAATGACGACGGCGGCGGCGTGGACTCGGCGGGGTCGCGTCGTCGTATGATACGGCACCGCCCATCGTCGTCCGCCGCGAAGGGTACGACGACGCCAACCCCGACGACGATCGTGCCGATGATGGTCCCGTCGGCCCCGCGGACTGCCCCGCCCCCGCCCTTCGTCGACGCGCCTGCCCCGACGACCGCCGCGTCCGACGACGACGACCGCGACAGCCTCCCCCGCGGCCGAATCACCGCTCCCGCGCCGCCCGCGCCCGGACGGACGACGGCGATTGTGGCCACGTCGTCGTCGTCGTCGTCGTCTTCCGCCCCGCCGCCATTCCATACGCGCTCCTGGGGGGGAGGAGGGGAGGGGGGGGAGGATCGAGTGTCGAGGCTGGAGTCGGGACTGCTGCCGCCGCCGCATCGCGCCGGAGGAGGTCCCGGCGGAGGTCGATCCGACGGCCGCCTCGGGGAGGTACGACAATTCCTCGACATTCTCAGGAACATGCAGTCGGCCGTGTCGAACACGCCGGACGACGATCGGCGCGCGAGGAAATCGCGCGCGCTGGACGCGTTGCTCGGCATGTTCGAGCGCATCGTCGAGGATCGCAACGACGACGACGACGTCGCGGTCGTCGATCGTCGTCCGGACCGCGGCCACCCGTCCGCTTCCGCGGACGAGGATGACGCGACGATGGCGCGGCGACTGGACGACGAAAATCGTGAGCTGTCGAGACTATCTCCCGAGAGTGACGGACGACTTCGAGACCTTGCCCGCGAATTGCGACGTGCGCGAGTCGAGGCCCGTCGACTCGCGGACGAGAACGATCGCCTCCGGGCCGAGTCGGCGCGTGCGCGGGAGGGCCGCGCGCGGGAGAGGGAACGCGCGCGGGAGGCCGGGGAATTGGCCCGTGCCGCGGAGGTCGCGCGGGACGGCCTCCTCTCCGACTACGCGCGCCTGACCGAGGAGAACGTCGAACTCAGGCGCGTCGCGGCGGAATCCGGGCTCGTGGACGACGGGATCGCGTCGGAGCTCGAGGCGTGCCGGGGGGAGCTCGGCCGTCTTCGGGAGGGACGCGACAGGACGGCCGAGGAGCTTCGGAGGAGGGCGGCGGAGATCGTCGAGCTACGTCGGGCCTTGGACGACGCGAGGGCGGAGAACGACGGTTTGGTCGAGGAACTCGAGGCATGTCGGGGGGGGGTAATGTCCCGCCTTCGCGATGCGTGCGATCGGTCGAACGAGGAGCTTCGGAGGAAGGTTTCAGAACTCGCAGACGTCGAGAGGAGGATGGACGACCTGCACGATCAGCTCGTATCGGAGCGCAATTCGCTAATATCAGCCAACGAGGAACGGATGCGCCTCCGGGACGAATTGCGAATTTCGCAGCGCAACTCGAATTCTGCATCCGAGCAGCTGATACGACTACGCGATCAGTTCTCGAAGTTCCGATTGGAAGATGATGCATCTCGTCGTCGAGATGGTGTGGAGCGCGAGGATGACGTTCGCGCGAGGGCTGGACGATCGAGACCGGAGGAGGCCGAGGTGGGGACCACGACGTCGCGATCGTCGCCGAATCGTGTGGGGGACGAGGTGGATCCGTCCTCGCGGGAATGGACACGAGGGATGGCTCGCGCGAACGACGTCCCGAAGGCGAGGGTGGACGAATCGAAAGCTCGGGTGGATGGATCGATTGGACCGAGGAGCGCGAAGAGCGCCGTTGACTGGATGCCGATTAATCACGGCACCAATGGCGACGATGCTTCTCCCGTGAGTCTTATGACCACTTCGCAACGCGAGGGATCCAGTGACTGCGCGGCACGAGGAGGGATATCGACGACAAAGGTCGATGGTTCGAATTCTCGGAACGCGTCCTTGTTAAGATCGGTCTGGGAAAGGGGTAGTCGCGTGACGAGCGCGATGGACGACTTTTCACTGGATGGGATGGATAGCATCATGAACGACGAGGTTGGCGACGGCATTTCGAGCCGGAAGGCGTCGCGGCAACTTGGGCCAAAAGAGGAAAACGCGCATCCTAATCTGATGGACTATTTCTACAGCCAAATCAAGAATGTCTAATGAGTGGCGGCTTAGTAAACATTACTAGACAC